>JANHFL010007889.1:356035-366716 GCA_032468155.1 Oxyrhabdium leporinum
TGAGATTTTATGTTGCTAAATTTCATACCTTGATGGGGTAGGGGTTGTGTATTTTTGTGAGTTGTGTAATTTTGTGACCATGCCCACCCAGTCACATGATCACCAAGCCACGCCCAACAAGCCACGCCCACAGAACCGGTAGTGAAAAATTTTAGATTTTACCACTGCAGGTAGTCCTTGACTTACAACCACAATTGGCTCCAGAATTTCCACTGTTGATCAAAGCAGTTGTTAAGTGAGTTGCACCCAATTTTAGAACTTTCACCTTGGTTAAGCAAACCACTGTAATTGTTAAGCGAATCTTAACTTACCCCATTAACTCTGCTTGTTGGAAACCAGCTGCCAAGGTCATAAATGGGGACCATGTGTCCTAGCAATGCTGCAACCATCATAGATACATGCTGGATGCCAGGTGCCCAAATTCTAATCACATGACTCTGAGGATGTACAATAGTGGTTAAGTGTGAGGACCAGTCAAAAGTCACTTTTGTTTCAGTTCCAATATAATTTTGGTTGCTAAACAATTGGTTGTAAGTCAAAAGTACCTGTCTCTGAATTTAACAAGTTTAACATTTTTAAAAGCATGCCAAATTTCATATACAATAAGGGTATGTTTCTACATGGGCCTTTAACCAGTCAGAAAGGCCTTTATGTTCTTAAGGGATTATGTTTTTCTCTAAATGCAGTAAATCTAATTGTTAGCACTGAGACCAAAGTATATGAGATGAAGTTTTCTATATTGTACAAAGATCAAACAACTAATGCAACTTATAAATCATCACCACAGAACTGCCATTAACGACACTACATTGCAAGGAATGGTAATATTAAAGATCCTCTTCTCCCCACCCCTCCTTACCGAATGCCGATGAGGGCAAACAACAAACAGATCTTTCACTAAATCCAATATTCTCTTCCTTCTTCTGACATTTGACATAAATTAAAGAGGATCTCTGTATGCACCTTCTTATAGTGCAGTTACTAGTCAAGCTCTAGGAAACAAATAGGTAATGCAATACTGTATATCAGAGGTTTGTTATCAGATTCCATAGCAGATATAATTAAGTTTCCATCTATTCTGCATTGTTGTGTGATCCGGACGTTAACAATAGCCCCAGTAAACTGTTGAACTTGCATTGTAAGTTGCTCAGAAGAACTTCATGCCGATTCCTTTCAACATGCTGTTTTGCAGAGACTTTTGCAAGATTTAAATACTTCATTAAACTTGATTTGGACTCCTTTGTAATCTGTTCAGAGATACTACATCAGGCTTATTCTTAATGATGAATATCTTATTTAGCAGGCAAAATCAACTTTTATTTGCCAGGCAATTTCACAGAGCAGAACGTCGCTTCCTATCTCTTCTCCCATCAAGTCAGGAAGTTCTTCAATTTTCTTCTCTGCCAAACTAAGATCGTTTTAAGCTTTCTAAATCATAGTGTATATAGCAGGGGTCAGAAGTTAACTAAAGGCTATGTTACTGCCTCACATTAAGCAAGTGACAACCTAATACTGAGTTGTGACTGCACAACCACATCTGTAGACTATGGTTTCCATGATGCATTAGCTAGATTTATAAATCGTATTAAATCATAACATGGTTTAATTTAAAAATATTCTAAAGCTAGCAATTCTGCGTAAACATCTCCAGCTTTTATAGTATTTTGCTTTAGCACAAAATACACAGCAATATTTCACCATATTTCATAAGAGGGGAGAATTTTCTTAAACTTTATGCACATATTCAGGCAAATGCAACTAAGTAGGTTTATTATTAGACTAGATTTGCCATATGATACAAGTGCAGTCTTATTGTATCGGAAGAAGCCTAATAATATAGATACCATAATAATTCAGATTGTAAATCTCATGATTGATAATCTTAATTAGATTTATTCACGTAAATCCAATATTGAAATGAAAGTAAAGTCAGCTATTACCTAACCTCATCTATGAGATGTGTCATGGCATATATATGCTGCCCCCATATAGGAAGACTTTAATTTCACTTTTTTAAAAAGAACCACTTATTACAGAGTCATTGTTTCATAATTCTCTGTGGGAAGCAGTATTGCTTCTAGAAATAAATAGTATACACTCTGGGATAAACCGGAGAACACATATATCTTCAATGCCCCTCAAACACCTGGCTACTTTTGAGATTAAAAATTTTCCATGAATGTCTGAAAGGAGGCAATAAATACTTTTAGCTGGATGTGCAAAAACCCTTCTCATATTTAGGAAGAAATCAGGGTTACCAGGCAGGCATTTCTGAATGCTTGCAAATTCATTTCAGACTGTTTTGCCAAACAAATCTAAAAAAATATTTTAAGTACTCCCACTTCTTTTCCTCAGCATGCTAGAGTAAGAATTCCAGATACTTAGGAGCTCACCATCCATTAACCCCAGTTTATATAATCAATGGCAAGTCATTCTGACAATTGTAATCCAAAGCATATGGGGAAATAGATTACTTACCTCTATATCTTGGCAGTTTAGAAATGTTGAATTATTTAATAAAAAGCACTCAGATGAGTAAATTATAAAATATATTAATATATGCTTATGCAACTCCCTTCAGCTATGACAGACTAATACATTTTTAGTCTGAGAAAATATTTCGTCAGTTAAATATCATTGTGAATAAAAAGTAAAGATATTTTAGGCACCTGCTACAATCACTCCCTACTTTCTATGTAACCCATTCTGCAGTCTGACACTGAATTTCATCCTGAGAAATCACCCCCTCCAACACTAATTTCTGTGGCATGAAATACAGCCAACCAAATCCGCTAAACACAATTGGAAGAAAGGTTACCACCAATTCTTCTCCTTCATCTTACTTCTATGTGTGGAAATTGAATAGACGTACTGAAGGAATGGTTTTCCTCACCATGCCTCCTGTACGCCAAAGGAAGCCTCCCTTGTGTTGGTCTTGTCTCCACAGCATCTCAACACACTGGAACACAACTGTTTTAACGAAATAAAAGGGGAGACAGGAAAAGACAATCCTGCCATTTGGAACTAGCCTGGCTACAGACACAGCTTTTCTCTAACTTTCCATTGTGCTGTTCTGCAAATTCTTCCTTGATGATTAGTAGCTTCATTAGCTACAAGCCTGAAATAGCTATCAGATAGCAGGGATGGGCTGCAGATCACCATGATACACCATGGGACTAAATATAGGCTGTAAAATGTTGAACCAGGCTTCCCTCCCAAATTCTCTTACACCAAAATAGCCTCACCAGTTTTAAAACTGTTAATTCCAAAATAAATGGTTTAAGACTGGACGTTTAAGCTTACTGCTAGCCTGTACTGATATTAGACTTTCCACAAACAGCAAGGATTCAGTTGATGAACTCTTTAGAAGAAAACAGAACTAGCTCTTCTTAAAACTACTTAATCTGATAATTCCTCAAAGCCCTTCAACATCTAGATTTGAGATACAAAAATAAAATTAATGCTGTCACTGTGCTATAAAATGATATATCAAGGCGGGTACTTTTGAACCTTGCTGTGAATCATCCATGTCTCATTTCTCAGGTTCCATTCTCAATAATACAAAAAACATCTTCACCAAGCTTCTACTTCTAAGCCCAGGAACTGGAGTTTATGCTAAGAAAGATTCATCTTGCCAAGCTCCATTAGTTTCAATCTAGTATGATTTGATAATACTTCCCAAAACACAACTGCACTTATATAACATCAGTAGCCTGCAAGCACATTACATGTAGCATTCCTTTTGGGAATGGATAGCATGACAAATATGGAATGGTCCCGAGTTAGAAGATGACAAATGAAGCCAGCAAATAAGAAAGAGTTAATCTACCTCTGAATGGCCTCCGCTGCAGGAAGGTCTGCAGGAAGTGCATGCTTCTTTTTTTCAGCCCCACAGGATGACGCAACATGAGGCTACCTTGAGAGGTGCTGGTACTGCATCCCCAACTCAGTACAGGTCTCCTAAATTGCAGTTTCCAGCTACAGTGCTCCTGGTTAGGTCTGCTCAGTTTATCATGGATGTAAAAAGCAGAACTTCATTCCTCTTCTGCATTCCCTTAACTCCCCAAACAACCAATTAGCATGAATAATTACAGCCCTGATTATCATCCCCAGCCAAGTTTAAAGCAAGAAGGGGGAAAGCTATAATTAACTCTTTCTTAAATATCGGTTAAGATGGTTGTGAAATATCACAGGTCAACGTAGTGGCTGATGGGGGGGGGGGAATCTCCTTTTAAAGTCAAGCAAACTAGAGGGGGTGGCCAAAAACAAACTGCATTTCATTTCAACTCACAAGCAGCTTTTTACATGTTAATGATCCAAGCTGAATCAGGAGGATTGAAGAAAGAGAGCAACTTCAGTATCTTATTATGTAAATCCATTTACTACTCAGAACATTATATAACAAGCTACCATATGGAAACCAATAAAGGCAAAAGCAACATTTCCAAAGGTTTGAGGATACATTTGCATGGGGCCTTCCTGCCCAAGTACAGTGAAGCTTTTTGGTTTCAACAAAGTTTCAACAATGACATTGGCAGGGTAGAATAGAGCCACACTTGAAAATGTCCACCATGTTACCAAAGAAAGAACAGCGCAATTCTTGACCAGCTTTCACCATCCTGGTGCCTTCCAAGTACCCTGAATCTGCTGACCACAGATTTAAGGAGGATGAAATTTAATAGATCTCTTTTGGAAAAGGCTTGGTTAAAGAAGGAGAGCATAATTCTGTGAAGGAAACAGTGCTTTCTAAATGATAAATAAGTTGCATTACAATCTTAGACAAACTTTGAAGGCTATGAAGACACTGGTTCAATATCCCATGTTTGCAAATTATAGTTAATAGCAGAGTTATGTACGACTTCACAGTGCTTTACAGCTCTCTCTGAGCGGTTTAGAGAGTCAGCATATTGCCCCCAACAATCTGGGTTCTCATTTTACTGTCCTTGGAAGGATGGAAGGCTGAGTCAACCTTGAGCAGCTCAGAATTGAACTCCTGGAGTGAACAGTGAATTAGCTGGCAGTACTGCATTCTAACCATTGCACCACCACTTAATCAGTCACACAGACATTTTAACTTGTAATGCTGCTATTAATTTTAATCATGTTTATGCATGCCAACAGAATACAAAAATATTACCAAGAGCCTTTATATCTGCCATAAAGCTTTAAATCCATAATTTGGATGGCCGGGAACAACATTAACAGCAAACATGAAACCATAGGAGACTGAAATAGCAGATATGCAGATGGGTTGAAGGTTAAGAACAAAGACATTAAAATAATCATAAAGGACTATTTCCTCTATGTCCTTTAAGAAGTAACAGCTAATAAAAGTCACCATTGCATACTCCCATATCCTAGCTTGTAAACATATCCTAGCTTATAAACATACATACCAGGATTTATCAATTCTGCAGCACCCAATATCTTAATGTACAGCATCATTTTTAATGAGAGACCAAATTCCTTAAGGAAAAGATTCCTTGTAGCTATAGAAAACAAGGGCCGGAGTACTTATAAGCACCGCCATAAGGACGGATACAGTACTGATAGAGTTGAACCACCCAGCAACATGCCTGATTGCATAATAATACCTAAAAGAAGTGTCGACAGGTGTTGCTTATCATGCATCAGTCAAGACAATTGCTACACGTAAAAGGCTGTGGACCTGCATTTAAAGATACAGTAGAATCCCTTTGTGGTTGATAGGATATAACTTAGTGAATCTTTTGCTCATTCTCAGTCTACCTTTCCTATTGACCTGGGCTGCATATTGTTCTATGGCCACTTGTTTGCTCATGATCTCCTGAATAAATCATAGCTGAGTGAAATGGATTTGTAAACATCCAAATTCATACAACTCAAAGAAGGCAAAATAAAACAAACCACATTATAACTTTGCATTATGTATGGGATATACTAAGGAACCAAGGAAGGTTGACTCGGCCTTCCATCCTTCCGAGGTGGGTAAAATGAGGAGCCAGATTGTTGGGGGCAATAGGCTGACTCTGTAAACTGCTCAGAGAGGGCTGTAAAGCACTGTGAAGCAGTATCTAAATCCAAGTGCTATTGCTATTATACATTGTGCCTAACATTAGTCAATACATTACTGATCTACATTGCAATATTAGTAGAAATACAGTTAATTGAACCATACTTGCATTGATGACTGCAAATTTCGGTCTAAATGTTTTCCCTTTAAATAGATCTCTCTCTCAGTGTTACTTGGACCCACATTTGTCATAATCCTGGAATACAACCCTGTTTTAATAACAGCAAAATAGTATTCTACTATTATTTGTAATATATACTGTACAATGTTGGCGATTGAAATTTACTATGAAATCATCTTTTCTGATAATATGATTTTATTTTTAGAATGTTGTTCATGGTTTAAACGTATTTTCTCAGTTCTCTTCTCTTCTTTGAAAAACATATGCTTAGCTCGGCAGCATGAAATCAATAGCAGCAAATTTACTGATTCATTCTGCCAGGGCCAATGTGCACCTGCAAATGTTTTCATTTCCTCCATGAAATAAAGATGTGCTTTTACATCCTGAATATAAAAGATACTATTGTATGACTTGGCACTGCAACCTATGTCCAATTCATGTTTTAAACACAGGAACTCAAAGTATTATCAGTATCTAGTAGCATTACCAGATAAAAGGTGTCACTGTCATCACAGAGCAAAATAGAGAAGACCTTGGCCTGAACAGATCAAAGGCGTAGCTAATTAGTACTAATTCCACAGAGATTAGTCAGTTGTCTAGCTTCTAATATGTTTGGACCTGAACATAAATCCTTATTCACTTTATCCATCACAGACATATTTTAAATGAATCTATTATGTAAAGCTAGGATTGGAGACAAATGGAAGCAATGAGAAGGCTGAGAAGCAAATAATGCCAGCAATCCTCATCTGAGAACTCTGAATTACCATACATTCCGGTTAACAAAATAAACATACAATAATAATAGTAAAATAGTAGATCTCCACAAACATTGCTATTATTCCAAATATCCCCTGGTACTCTTACCTGAACAGGTAAGACATACGCTGTGGTGGCACAGTGGATTAGAATGCAGTATTGCAGGATAACACTGCCGACTGTCAGGGGTTCGATCCTGACCCAGCCTTTCTTTCTTCTGAGGTCAGTAAAATGGGGACCCAGATTGTTAGGGACAATATGCTGACTCTGTAAAGTGCTTAGCGAGTGTGTAAAGAACAATGAAGGGGTATATAAGCCTAAGTGCTACTGCTATACTATATTCCAAAGGTTCTTTGAAATGGTCAAGCTTGCATGCCTTCCAAAACATGAGAGGGATCATCATTATATGTAAAAGAGGAATAGATACACTCATGGGCCCTTGATATTAACACTACCTCAGAGTCAGGATTAATAGCAAGCCTTTCCCTTATTCATCCGGGTCATTGTATATTAGACTCATTGCAGCTCCTAGATGCGCTTCAAGGGCAGCCCCATCAAAAGCAAATCAAAGCAAGCTCAGCCGAGACGATTCAATCTCTTAATGCAAAATTTTATTGAGTACATCATTCCAGCACAGATGAGGGCAAAACCAGATCTAACCATTTCCTGCTCAAAATCACATAGTCAAAGTTCAGGTTTTCCCTCCCCCCCTATTAGACCAGGTCACATTGTCCAATAGAGTTTCTTGGTATTGTTGTGAGAAAGTCTTTTGGCTCTGATAAACACCTGCCAAAACGTCCTTGGCTCTCTCATGGCTGACATCTTGATATCCGGAACCTAAGTTCTATCTATTTCCTTCCCCCAATAGTTAGTTGGCAAGCTGAGAAGCGATAACAGTTGCAACAGCAAAAAAAGAGCCTTTTGAAACTTGACAGGTGTAGGATGTCAAGGACATGAGCAATATTAGCAAAGACTCCTGTCCCAAGAAGGGTCACAGCTAGCACAGAGGTAAGGTGGGCCCCCAAATTGCGAATCTGTTTGCAAAGAGAAGCAGCATCCCATTCACAACTAAATATGGACTGTCTTCTGAACTGGCAGATGGAAGCACCTTCAGCGACCTGCTGCTATTTGTCTTAGGAGAGCAGTGCTTAAAATTAGGATAAATCAAGTCAAGTAGTGACATTTCCAGGGGTTGTCGTGGTGTGGGAGCCAGCCTGATAAAAGCAGCATGGGACTGCAGTATGTATGTTATTTTTTTCTGTGTGCATTGCAACATTGCACACACATACTAAAATGATTAGGACTACAGCAGTTTGATGTGGTTTTCAGCATTCTGATAAAAGCAGGAAAACTCTACAGACACCACTAGAGTTAGGGCATCATCAGCTTTCATTGATTTGCTGCCTGGTGGTTCCAGATTGGACCTGCTGTGAATGTGTTTTTATGAGCTGCGGTTACCATATAGTTGTTAAAGGTGCAAAGGGCTCTGCTCTTCTTCACAGGATCTAACAATGGGAGTAGCTGACTTTTTCCTCCACATCTCTCAGGTTATATTATAAATAAATGGCATATATTCTAGTTCATTCATTTGGTACTTGAAACAGAGTTTTAAAAAATCAAGTCTATTGTATGTACCTTATAAGTCATTTATTCTCTCAAAATAGAATGACATATATATGTAAGGAAAGAAGGATCTACTAGCATCGTTTTCTGGCAGCAAAACAAACATTATTCTTTAGGGTTTTTTTATGATATACCCAAATGAACTGTGATGTGATGTGGCCACCTCAGTCATCTTGGTGATAAACTGGACTACTAGTCCTGCAGTCTAGCAACTTGGCATATAGTCTAGCAACTCATCTCAGCACCTCAGACCATAGATTCACCTTTTATTTCATTAACTCACTTAATATACACAGTATTTTTATGACCTGCTTAAATTCAGCCCATATTTAATCTCTCCTTGTAGACATCCCTAAATGGCAAAACCTGGTAGAAAAGACAGTTTTTAGACATTATGCCTTGGAAAATGTGGTCTTTAATACTTTTTTTGTAAATGAAACATAGTCTTGGATCAGGCCTGCAATGTATCAAGCAGGCATAAACAATTTAGAAAGGAGACGAAAGCAGAAAGCAAATATAAGAAATATAACTGAAAGGGAAAATGGTTGAGCTTGCACATTTTTTGACCCAGTCCAAATGCCTATGAGACAAAGCACCAGAGCAGAGCTTTAAGATCAAAGCTGCCAAAACACTCCTTGAGTTAGAACGACTGTTTAATAAGGTCAGTCAGCAGAAAATATCCTTAGCTGGATACATGGAGGTTGCAAAATACTACCTTGATGCAAGTTGTTTTCAAGATGAAAAACTCACACTTGAATTTCTTTGCTTGTTATAAGTTTTATATACTATTGACTCCACATGGACTCCTGATTATTTACAACGTCTTCATAAAAACCATAGAAAAGACAACTGCAGCCATTAAATCTACAGCCATCACTTAGTATCCGAAAATCCGACAATCCTATTATTTGTTAAATTTATCTGTTTCCTAACTCGCCTTAGGGCTACTCTAGGTGGCTTATACAATAATAAAAAGGAAGAAAAATGAAAGGTGCATAAACAGAAGTAAAATAATAAAACAATAAAATAAACAATGACAAAGGAACACATTGAGAATCAATAAATCAATATGATGGCCCAAAAGTACTTTTTCAAAAGGCAACTGGATTTTGTTTTTGAAAGAATAAGACAGATTAATATTACAACTGAGCTTTTGAAATAGAGAGTGGAACACAAACTCCACAAACTTCTACCAATAGAACGATTGGAGGAGGTCACAGAATTTACAAGGAAGGCACAACTAAGCGCTACACCACAAGAACAAAGAATGACAGAAAGGCAATTTTTTTACTCTAGAGCCAGACAAACACACACACACACACAAACACACACACACACACACAGAATCAACAAAAAGGAAAACAAAGTCCAGTTGTCTTTTGAAAAAGCACCTTTGGGACAACCATGACCTGGATGACTGAGAATCTCCATAGATGTCAATATGATGGCCAAAAAGATGGATGGGTAGACAGAAGAGACCAAAGGAGAGAGAGAGAGAGTCTGTCATCAATCTAGCAACCACTTCCAGTTTGATTATTGATTAAAAGCCAGCCAGGAGTGGGATTTGGCGTTTCACTGAACCACGCAGAATCTTCACCATGGGTTCATACAAACACGTGCGAACCCGTAGCAGCCCACCCTTGGTTAGAAGAATCTAAATATTAGCTGGATTTATTATTTATTATTCTATATTAAAATAGATTTATTAACTCATAAAGCTGGCCATTGAAATTGTCAAGTTCTCTAACATATACACAAATACACAGAGACAATGAGCAACTGTTAACAAAGTCAATATGCCAACAATTTGTGTACATTTTTAGATTTTAAGGTCTCCTGACTCCATTGAAATTATTATAGGATTATGATTTTTGGGGTTATGATTAGGGCAGCATTTTCCAGGATTCTGTTAACACCATCCTGAAAGTTTGAATGTATTAGAATGTAATCAATGGAAAGAAAAAAAAAATATTTAAGAATATTTTCAATCTACCTGTTCAATCTACCAAAAATAATGTCAAAACACAAGGCAGAGCCAGAAGAAGATGGAGAGACAACATCAAAGACACACTACGACAACAATTAACAATGGTTGAGGCTGCCATTGTTGAGCCAGAACTTTGTAT
>JANHFL010007891.1:0-14054 GCA_032468155.1 Oxyrhabdium leporinum
CTATCTATCTATCTATCTATCTATCTATCTATCTATCTATCTATCTATCTATCTATCTATCTATCTATCTAGTATTTAAGAATAATAAATGATGTAGGAGGAGGAGGAGGGAGAGAGATATAGTCTTTTGGTTTTACCTGTTTTGTACTTGCAATTGATGATCTGGAGAAGAAGAAATTTAAGTTTGTTTAAATCTCCCTGAAAAGCTTTACCAGTTCAAATTGTTTTATTGTGTGACATGTATTTCAGCATCTTCTGTGACATAGAACAATCTTCTCACGTGTGGCATCCTCCAGATATAATTGGCCTTTCCATCATTTGACTATTTGTTTTGATTTCTGGTTTCTCAACGAAACATTTATTTCCTGGTTTAAAGATACTGTTTTTATTCTTTTAGGACTATATTGTTTCTCTTTGACAGATTATCATCTGCAAATCAAAATTTGCTTCTTAAAATAATTGTTTTGGCATAAACTTAAAGGTTATAACATATTTCACTAAACTTGGGGTTCAAATAATTGCCGTATGACTTTGCAAGGATATCTGTTTTTGTTTCCTCAGAAATGTTTTCCATTAACTTCACAGGATGGCTCTTCATTTCTAAGTGGCATTTGCTTGTTCCTTTAGTCTGAAATCCCTCACAATTTAGTTCTCAAAATTACAGTAAGTCTCAAAAATAGTACAAATTTGTTCTCTTCTGTTATCACGGTATTTATCATAACTGGAATTAGTAGTCATAACCTTTCAGTGTCTGGTTTAATAAAACCAAAAGAACTGCTTAAAGAGGTCTTTTGGTTTATAAGACCAAAATATTTTGGATTCATAGATTATAACTGAAGATGAAATTCCTGCCCTGGGAACCAGTTTAGAACAGTTTTTAGGGCAGTGGATTTGAAAATAGCCTTGCTTGGTAGTATTTATTTGTTGAGGTTATTTCAGAATGCAGTGAGGATATAATGAGATAATAACATACTTGAATCCCATGTTGGCCCTTTGGGTAGGGCTGCAGAAATATAAATACACCAGCACTTCTAAAATGTATACACCCTTAAGCCACTGGGTTTTCTTCATTGTCTCTGTTTGTGAAACAATTTATCATGAAGGAATTGATGACTGATTAGGGGAGATTTTTTTTTTACAGCTTGAAGATAAATATGTCCAGTGGAAAAGGATGGGATGACAAAAGCAGCTGTCTAGAAGATGACTTCAACCAGAACACAAGAAATCTCAACTGAATTCATGTTTGCATTCAAACAGCTAGTAATCAGCTTACTTCAGGCTTAGGTGATATAAGGCTTGTGGCCATCTATATTTCTGCACTGGTCTTTATTGGGACCTGCTGGGCTTCCTGCTCTCAAATCCACCATTAAATACCTTCCATCCTTCTAAGATCAGTAAAATGAGGACCCAGATTGTTGGGGGGCAATATGCTGACTCTGTAAACCATTTAGAGAGGGCTGTAAAGCACTGTGAAGCGGTATATAAGTCTAAGTGCTATTTTTATTAGGGCTGTGTGAGAAATGTCATTGGTGTTTTATAAATGTCCATCTTTGAATAATTAAAAGGAATCTTGAACACCATATTTCATTCAATTTGCAAAGCATAGTTATAAACTACTACAAAACTAACTACATGGAATAAGTTACTGCAAAATGATTCTGAAATTGGTTTCTATATTTCAGATAAAAGATATTTCAGGTAAAATAGTAAAGGCAACATTTTTGCCCTTTGGAAACACATTATGATTAGTCACATAGTCAGCCAGATGTTTAGACTGGATTTGGCATTTTTATCATCCAAAGACCCAGGATGGGTCAAATGTTGTTGTTTTATGGTGTTACAGCTATTGTCATATTGTTCCAAGTAAAGCTGTCTTCTGCAATTGGCTCATGATGATTTTGCAATGCAAACGGTGTCCAAATGTGTTTCAGATGTTTGGGGCCTATTACTTGGGGGGTTTTTTAATTTTTTTTTTGCCATAGTCACTGTATTTCTATTTGCAGGTCTTTGTGTGATTTTCTCCAGTCCTTACTCTTTTATTCAGCTGTCTCCAAATACCCTAATGTCCATTATCCAGACATTTTTGCTTTCTTATGAACAATTGTTAAGTCTGGGGTGCTGTGATTGTCTATCTGAGTTCTAAAGTCCCAGAGCACTTGAATTTCTTTGTTTTCTATTATCTTGTCTGTTTTGTGGTCTCACCAGCACTTCTTTGTAGGCAAATGGTATTTCTTGCTGATAGTCTAATGCGCCATTGTTGCTACTTTGTCATGCTGTTTGTTGTCAGTGTGTGCAATCCTCTTACAGCAGCTAATTAGGTAGTCCACTGTTTCTTCAGCTTCTTTGCAGAGAAGGTGTTTGCTGTTTGCTGTTTTTGCAAGTATAATCTGTTCACAATGTGAAGTCACAGCTGCCACTTCTTTAGCTGGTGTTGGCCTTTATCACGTCAAGTTCTTCTCCAAAAGTTAGGATGTTTTAATGTATTGGCATAGTATATATGTGGAGTGTGATATTTTGCAATTGACAGATGGTAATCTGGTCAATGTGCAGATATTCTAAGTGCTGTCAAGATTTTTTTGGTATGGTTCAGTATGCCAGTAACCACTGGGACCACTATGGCCAGTTTCTGCCATAATCATTCTTAGTACTTTGCCTCCATTTCTTTGTCTATTCCAGTGATCTCCAACCTTTCTGACTTTGTAGACTGGTGGTAGGGGAGGAGAGAGGGGATGGTTCCCCATGAGCAGTGGGTGAGCACATGTATGCATGCATCTCTATTTGCACAAGAGGCGGGCACGCCCGCCAACCACTTGCACAAACGGAGCTGCACATGCACATTTGCTTGCCCGCTCATTGCATATGCATGTGGAGCTATGTGCATGAGTGTGTTTGTCTCCCACTTCTATGGCCCAGTTCTGAATGGGACGCTGCCCGCTAGTGGGCCATGGCTGGGAATTGGGGACTCTTGGTGTATTTTACTATCTCCTGATATTGCCACATTAGTTATCCACACTTTCTTCTTTTCAACCACAGTTATGTCTTGTGTGTTTTGAGCCAAGACTTTTATCAGTCTGTATTTGGAAATGGCACAGTATTTTAATCTGCTCATTTCCGACTACTGTTTCAACTCTTAACTTCCCATCAATCTTTCATTATTGGTACATAATAATTTTGACAGATGTTGCAGTGATTCATTTTGGCAATTGGAATATGTCATTGTTTATAATCAGTTTGTGCATTTTTCTAGCAGAGTGTATGATCTATCATAAACATCCTCACACATTATCATGATCATCTTGGAGAAGGCATGGAAAATAGCCAAATGGGCAAGACCAACATTTTGGATCTGTTTTGAGAGAAGGCTGGGCTTCTGTGGGCTGCAGCAGAAAATATTTTCAATGTTATTTTTACAACTGCCTCCGGTAAAACTAATGCCACTAATAATTGGCCTTTTGTTCCCAAATTTGTCAACTTAATTTTGAGTCTTCAGGACAGTTATAAGCATTCATATGCTCTTATAGGCCCATTTGCAGGCAAACATGGAGACAGGGGCTCTCTCTCCATTTTTTTATGCAACAAGAGTCTGAAACTTTTCCCCAGAATATATAATTCTGAAGCATGTTGTAGTGATGCTGGCAGTGATAAAAGTTACAATCATTCAAATGAAATTTTTGAAAGGAAATAGTGTCCCAGGAGGACTGTTTGGAAAATGCAATTATGTTTTTGAAATATAATTTGAGTCGGTGGATGGATTGCCCCTGTGACTATGTAGGACAAACGTGAGGAAGCTAACCACCAGATTGCAAGGACACAAGCGTGCAGTCAGACAAGGAGCCCCAAAGTCATTGGTAGCCTCATACTGCAATGAACAAGGACACACATTTAATTTTATAGTTACTAAGATTGTTGGATGAGCAAGAACAAAAAAAGCCAGGGAAGTGATTGAAGCCTGGGAAACAGGCCCCTTTTCCGTTAACAGGAGTGCTGAATTACCGCCAGCCTATCAAATACTTACCACATGCAGTAGAACCTCTGGTCACGATCATAATTCATTCCATAACTTTGGTGACAACCCAATTTGGTCGTGACCCTAAGCTAATTTTGGAAATTTGACGCTTACAAAACAAAAATGGCGCGGAAGGGGAAATTGACCGCGAAAATGTTTTTGGGTGAATTTTTTGGTCAGAACCCGATTTGGTTGTGGTCAGAAGCGTTTGTGACCAGAGGTTCTACTGTACAGGTTACAGAATGCAAACATTCAGTCCTAGTTTCAATCTGAGTATGAGGAGTGCGAGAAGTTCCCAAAGTGACATTGATACTTTGGATAATAAATGTATGATTCACCAAGAAGGGTAGTGTGTTCTGTCTCAATTAAGATTTATTTCAGTGCTTTCCCCATGTTTATGTGCAATGACCCATTTTCAGCAATACTAAGATAAACAATAAAATGCTTTGCAGTACATGGCCACTTCCATTGCATACTTCCAGAATTTTTCCTGGGAATTTAGTAATTTTTTTTTTTTTTAATCCAATTTATCCATACAATCCATTAGAAATGTTAACTGGGGCAATTTGATTCCTGGTTTTCCATCTGACTTCGACAGCTTAAAAAATAAATAGAGAACCATAGAAAAACAAGACTGTGTAACAAACAGATGTTATTCATTAAATGACATGGAAAACTTTGTGGCATATGCATAAGCCCTCAAGTGTAATTGCTATCGCTATGGTACGTAGAAGGCAAAACAAAAGCAAAACTTTATGTCTATGCCATTGCAGCAAAACATAGGGAAGCATGCTAAACAGTAATGTGTTATGTTTAACAGTGAGTTTTAGACTGGTTCTATGTCGGAATGCCTGGTGGGTTTTTTTAATTACCAAAGATAATTGCTCCATAGCAACCAGATGTTAGCAAAGCTAGTATAATGTGCTTGATTCTCATACTCCATGCACAGGTTTGTAATTATAGGATAATAGGAAAGACAGTTTTTAATTGGTCTCATAATCTTCCTTTCTCTTTATTCATTTTATATAAAATTGGTCTAATCCTGTGTCTGAAACTTGTTAACAGCAGGCAACAATATTCAATATGTGCCCCATCCCAGGAAGCATTTTTCTTAAGTACTGTAGCTATCTTGACTCATATTAGATAATAATCCTCTTTTGTTTACCACATTTGAAAATTGCTCCCTCCATTTAGTTATGAGTGGCTCTGGTCATATTTATTACAATTATGAAACACTAAAACCCAAATCTTGTCTGACTGTCCCAGTTTTTTGTTTTTTTTTAAGGGAAGGAGGGGTGAAGATCAGATCTCAACTAAACACTTTTGCCCTAAAATGAAACATCAAATTATAAATGTTTATACGTTGTTCTTCTAGTTCTAAAAAGAAAAAGGATTTTACTAAATAAAGACAGATGGAGTTATTTCAGTATGTACAGTGCTGCTTAAAAGTTTGTGAACCCTCTTGAATTTTCAATATTTTTGCCTATTTCTGCATAAATATGACACAAACTTTTTCTGTTCTCTTTATCTGTCCCAAAACTACGTAAAGAGACTCCAATTAAACAGGTGAATCAAAAACACTGTACCGGTTAATTTATTTATTGACAATCTTGCTATAACTATCGACATCCCCCCCCCCCCTTTATGGTTTAGCTAGACTTAAAAAGGGAGAGGTAACACTTGAATTGAATGTGACAGGATGGGGAATAGAAGTCTGGGAAATGTGCAACATATCAACTATGGATTTTAATCAACATCAAGGGATCATTAGGGGCTGCGCGACTCAAGAAGGAAAAGCAACAGTTCTAAATGAACCCAGACTGAAGATCTTTTAAGGTTAAGACAACATTTTCTTCACAAAGTAATGAATATAATGCAGAATCCTCTGATTTCATAATTTCATGACATCATAATGTTTCCTGCCGCTGTTCTATTGCTTTTATGGCTGTGAATGGCATAAAAGTCTATTACAATATAAGATCTTGAGGTGGCATCTAGTGGGAAGGTCTGCTGTGGCTTTGTTCCTAGAATGGTCACTGTTTTAGAATGCTTTTAAACATTTTTTTAAAAATTGTGAAGCTTCCCAGAGTCATTTGGAGTTGGGGGCCTAGAAATCAACACATTTAAATTAATTTTAAAAAGTGAGAAAATAAATAAACATACAATGATGGAATAGTGGAGGAAGCAGGAGGAATTTGGAGGTCAGATGTTTGTTGTCATTTGTGTTGAATGTGAAGTGAATGTATCTGTGTGCCAAGCAAGAGAAATGGGAGACTATTCAAGTTGCTTTTTAAGAATTCAGTGAGTTACATGTATACCACATTTCAGGAATTGCAAGCTTTAAAATAAAAGGCTTTTGTAAAGTATTAACAGCTGCTTAGTTCTGTAGATGAAAATAAAAAATTAATTACATCACCCTTATCCTCCACCCAATGTGTGATCAACCAATCTAAATTCTCTCTCTCTCTCTGTATCTCTGTGTGTATCTCTGTGTGTGAAAGTAAGTTTGTGTGTAAGTGAGAGAGAATTGAATTGGGGGGATTAGACTTCTTGTTCTTATTTCCCTAGGTTTTTAAGTGTCCATGCTAAGTTATCTAGAAAAGGGAATTTTGGTCTATTGAAGATGAACACATGGAATTAGTTTGTTTAAGAAAGCAACAGGAAATCCTATAACATGCAGTCATTCCAGTAACAATATTATTAATAAAAAAAAATCTGCCCCCACTTACTTGTGAAATAATGAGCTAAAATTCTTATCATCATAGCTGGCTTTCAGTATAACAATACAGTCTTAAAGTACGAGAATTAGTATAGGTTATCCATTGTTTACAATGAAAATTTCCTTCCTGGTCCAAATTAATGTTCTGGGTGTTGTCTTATCTGTGTATCTGGAAGACATTGTGTTGGAGATGACTATATTAGACAAATCTGGCCAAATAGGCATCTAGGGACAAAGAGAAAGAAAACCTGCAGTTGTAGACTTTTAAAATAGTACTTTACAGTATTTCAATTGCTTAATTAATCCCAAATTGTTAAGGTGCCTTTATCATTTTAGGCTACTTTGATAAGATCATAGATTTCAATGGAGACTAAGAAATATATGAAATAGGAATAAATGCAGCTTTCATTTTTACTGGATGAAAATGAGAGATTTCTTCTAAATATAAGTTTGCCTTTAATATTATTGAATTCTGTCAGATATTGCCTTTGAAAGTGGTTTAGGATCCAACCAGACCCATTTAATTATAGACAGATATGAGTCAATAACATTGTGTAACAATCTATGGCATTAAATAGTTTGCAATAGCCAGTTATATGTTTCCAATCCAATTTTCAGTAACAGTGTTAAACCTTTAAAACATTTAAGGTCCTAGATCAGGGACATACAATCTTGGCAACTTTAAGACTTATGGACTTCAGCTCAGAACTCCAAAGCCAGAATTCCACACACCCCTGTCCTAGACTGAGAAATATCTTATGGTATATACCTCTTTGCCTAAATTAAGATCAGTGAATGAGTCCATTTTCTAAATTTTATTTTTATTTGCTGCAGAAGGACCAAAGTTAATTGTGCACATAACACCATCCCCTTTGATATTACTCTCTTCTAACAACATTCAAGCAATCAATAAATACGATTTCTTCTGCTACCTAGAGTAATATTTAGTAAGAATGTGTCCCGTTTGGGAAAAATTGATCTGGAATAAGCAGCTTTCTAGTTACAAAACCCTGGAAGCCACTGATCTTGAGACCCAGGAGATGAAAAGGAATAAGTGGAAGGCTTGGTTGATACTTCCAAGAGTTTTTACTCCTGCTAAAGCAGGGGTCCCCAACCCACAGTCCATGGACCAGAACTGAATTATTCAGTTCAAGAACTGAATAACGCTGGCATTGATGCAGTTTTGTCTTTTAGTCTAGATTATCTTTTAGGTTGTCTTTTAGTCTTTAACCCCATACATGGTGCTGTATCCATTGATTCTCCAATGGCTTATCTTCTGATGCTTTATATATGGTTTTAAAATGATTCTACTAACTCTGATCAGATTGTAGATATCAGCAGTGTATTAAAATAACCCAACCCAATACAAAATAAGTTTACATGTCACCTTTTTATTCTGGAAATAACCTGTCTAATTATTCTATCTGTGTCCCGAGAAAGATACATTCAACGAATTCTACAATTTAAAGCAGTTAGTCCCCTGTAACAATTTGAACAAAGCAGCTAAAAGACGAACGGTGGTAGATGCAAGTATTTTGTATTGACTCGTCAATACCAAGCTTGCAATAATAATCAGCATGGAGCCTAAAGTCTGGCGAAAGTGTTACTTAGATATATAACGTGTGTGAACACCAACCAGTGATGAAACCTTACGCCCAGGGAAGATGCAGGTTGACATACAGTTGTTTCTATACACCCAAGGGAGGCTTCACTCGATTGATAGCAACCGCTTCAGCGAACCACAGAAAATGAGAGTTTCTGTGATACCATAAAACTCTGAATGTGGTATTTGGATCAACTTGGTGACCCATAGCTGGTATATGTCTCGCAATAGCAGAAGAAGGTATTTTATGGCCATGATTTGCTGTTGGACTACTCAATACTGTCTGGACCCATTTCAGAAGGTGTTCCTTCATTCTGAAAGCCAGGCACCTATCAGTTCTGCTGATGTAATTGTCTCCACAATTACAGACGAATTGATAAATACAATAGGTTGTACTTCCTTGATGTACAGAATCCTACAATGAGGCTTGAATACTGAACATTTCCTTTGGACTGTCAGAGAAAGGCCCTAGCCCAATGATATAGTATATACAAAATATGTTACATGTATGATCCAGGTTCACCAATAGAATTAGCTGCGGCAGTCTTGGGCTTTAAAATCATTTTAAAAACTGCTTAATCAAATATTATTTGCTGTCCAAAGTCTTTATCTTGTGAGATGGATGGCTATACAAATAAGACAAATAAATAATATAATCTAAATAAATAATAGAAAGTTAAGAGGCGCCCACCCTGCCATTTAAAATTCAAGCCTGTTTGCAGTAGCATTTCATGCAGCAAAAAAAGTGGCCTATGAAACAGTTAGTTGTATTTGCATGCAGGCAGCAAGAAGGAGGAAAACCCTGTACATTTGCGGTATACTGTATATTTGCAGAGAGGAGATTATACAACCCGCTGCAGAAGAGCAAATCAATGTGGAAAGCTGCAGTCACAGCTGACCAGATCTATCTCTGGGAGCTTCTGTCTTTGCACCGTGTTCAACCAGACGTATACATTTCAGCTCACACAGAAGCTATCAGTTTGGGAAGATGTGAAAGATGAATGGGCAGATAGGCAAGAGTTACTCCGTGGAACAGGTTTTTTTTGAGATCTCTCTGAAAAATAAGTGAGTCTTTCATTTTTTACACCCACATATACAAAGACATTTTAAACATTCGTGAGTCAGACTTGCTCTTTTCACAGATAGAGCTTTTCCGGTCTTGTACTTTCCCCAAAAGCACAAATATGTCTTGCCAGCCACTTTCTTTTCCATATTTCCATGACATTTCTTCTTAGACCATGAGTGAGACAGGCTTAAATTGCTCTGCACAGCAGTGCACTACGGATGTTAAAATAATTATCTCGTCCAATATTTTGACAAATTTCAAGAATAGTCGCAGCTGTTAGACCTTTTCACCTATTGCTTTGGAAGAAGGGTGAAATGCAATGATTTAAAATAGAAGCACATCATGAACTCTGGTCCTGTTGCATGTGTCCTGAATACAGGTAGTCCTCAACTTACAACAGTTCAATTAGTGACCGTTCCAAGTTGCAGCAGGACTGAAAAAAGTTGACTTATGAATGTTTTTCACATTTATGATCGTTACAACATCCCCATGGTCAGGTGATCCAAATTTGGGAGCTGACTCACATTTATGATGGTTGCAGTCTCTGGGGGGGGGGGTCACGTGGTCCCCTTCTGTGACCTTCTGACAAGCCAGGTCAAAGGGGAAGCCAGATTTACTTAACAACTGTGCTTCTAACTTAACAACTTCAGTGTTCACTTAACAACTGTGGCAAGGAAAGTCATAAAATGGGGCAAAACTCACTTAACAGTTGTTTCACTTAACAACAGAAATGTTGGGCTCAGTTGTGGTTGTAAGTGGAGGACATAAACCCTTAATAATAATCCAAGAAATTCATCCAGATAAACAGTTTCACATTTGGATCATGTTCACATACTATGCTAAACATAAGCTGGAAGGTTGCCTTCCATTTAAGAATATATACCCTGTGAGGGTTTATAGCTTAGGGCAATGTGTGATTCTGCGCTGTGTCTCACTATTCATCAAAGCATGGCTAAGTAAACTGTGGCTTAATACAGTGCTGACCACAGTCAATGGTGTTTCTCTATTTTCAGTTAATCATAGAAATAGCACTTAGACTTATATACCACTCCACAGTGCCTTACATCACTCTCTGCTCACTTTACAGAGTCAGCATATTTCCCCCAACAATCTGGGTCCTCATTTTACTGACTTGGGAAGGATGGACTTCTGAGTCAAGCTTGAGCCCCATCAGGATCAAACTCCAGGCTGTGGGCAGAGTTAGCCTGCAATGCTGTATCCTAACCTCTGCACCACCAGGGCTCTTTTCATGGTTCACGTACTCCCAATTTTGTATTAAAACAGTGAAATGAATTCTCAATTTGTTTAACTTAGTTTATAACAAGAAATAACTGTGCTTGAAAAGTTGAACTTTTTTCTTCTGCTTTTAAATAAATAATCTTCACCCTGTTTTAAGAGCAATCTTTTCATTGTGAAAATGGAACCGCTGCCCTTCTCAAAGAACTTTCATTGTTGAGCAATCATTCTCTTACACACGCTAACTATACTACTGATTTATGTATTCAGCTTAAAATGCATTCAGTAAGACAATCAATTAAGAGATTAAAGTATTTTAACTAAGACTTTAATTAGTTGTGAAACAGAATCACTGAAATTAAATGGAATGCTGCATTTGCGAAACAAGGAAATATTAATAGACTGAAGAAATGTTGACAGCTAAGAAAAGCAGCTAACAGGAACAGAATATAAAAAAGAATACATTACTAGAAAGATCTGCGTGCATATTTCTTTTAGGCATTTATGTATACATCATTTTGAAATAAAATATGAAAATACGATATGTCAAAACATCTTAACTGTTTCTCATGAATGAAGGTAAATATATGTGTCCCAGGATAATGTTGCACAATCCAATCTGGGTTGGTAACCGGAACCAGAGGGCTTTGTCTTTCAAGCATTTGGTATTTATATGGTGCCTGTTATTAGCTTTTTAGATCTGGATTGTGGTGTTGATGGCTGGCTATTAAGTCATTGGCTGTTATTTCCTTGTGCTGCCAAGCCTTTACCTCCTAAGTACTTGATAAACTGGGGGTAAATCAGCACTCCTGTTGATTGATGAGGGGCCCATTTCCCAGGCTTCAATCACTTCCCTGGCTGTTTTTGTGCCTGCTTATCCAACAATCGTAGTAGCTACGAAACTGAATGTTTGTCCTTGTTGGTTGCATTGTTTATTAATTGTTTATTCTTTCTGCTATTTTTTTTCTATTTTAAATATATCTAAAATAAAAAATATACATTCTTAAAAGTAAGAAAGATTTCATTTACTTCAACAAATTGCTTCTTTTTGCAATTTAAATAGCTCCACAGGCATTGGAAGGCCAGATGTGATGTTTAATCCCAGTATAACCCATTTTCACTTTATATCAATATAATTGATTAATTTGAAAATCCCTTCCTCAAAAAGCGATTTAAAAAGAGGGAAAGTTTTTTTTTTTAATAATGTGGAAGCAATATTTAGATAAGACATAAGAGTTGCTGGGAGTATATATTTAATAAATCATGATTACTATTATTATTAGGTTAAATTTAATAGTACAAGTCATGAGTAATGGAAATCCCTATTTTTAGATAGCTTGAATTCGGTTTGATGAATCATTTGGAGCATGGAGATACCACAATGTTCTGTTGGGTTGAAGAAGCAACATAATTTATCTTAAGGAGCATTTCCCCCCTAAAAGTGTAATAGCAAAGAGAAGGAAAAAGGTCTTTTGCTCTTAAAAAGCCAATTTGACTTTGTGAAGCAGCTTTAAGGGAATGATCTTAATTATAAGGGAATGATACTTGACTTCAGTTAGAAGAATGAACTGCCTTCAAAATCTGCAAACTTCTTCTTGCTTATCCCATTGATGTTTCTTTTTTTAAAAATCCTGCTATAAAACTTTAAGACTGTTTATTGGAACTCTCATTCCAAGTTAAACTTCTTGATGCTTGAAAATACCAAAGATACTTTTCCAGAGTTGTAAAGTCATTGGAAATGCTTGTCCTTGGAATGATTTCAAAGTCAGTGCTGGGAAGAAGCAGTAAGGTTAAACAAAGAGGGCAAACATGGCTATTTATATGTAAAAACTACATTGTTTCTTTTCTGGCAACGGGAACTGGTCTGCCAAAGTTGTGTCCAAGTTAGGGAGCAGAGAAATTTAAACGCTATTCTCCCACTTTTATCTCAATTTATATATGTGGCATCATGTAGAGCCATGTGTGTGTGTGTGTGTGTGTGTGTATGTGCAATGTTGTGAGTTGCTGTCCCTTATATACTCCATATTTAGTTTAGTCAGTTAACCAAGCAATCTGTCCCTTCTCTGTAGATTTAATGCATATCCTCATAGCTAGGGACTGAATCAAAAAAATAAAATACGGATCAAGTTATGAGTCAGTGAGAAAGTTATATTCCAACAAAACAGAACTGTAGCGTGGTTCAAAAAAATCTCTCAGTTTTATAAAGAGAATAGCTGCATGAAACACTCCAGAAAATGGAGTAAAGATGAGTGAGACTAATTCCTCTCACATCATGCTTTAGTTGGAATGGTGTTTCTGGAGAAGGATGCTGGTGTCAGAAGAATAATTGGAGGTTCCAACTCGAACCAGGGTTGCAGAAGAATACATAAAAATGAAATCCAGACAACTGTGAGGAAAAAAGAAGAAACAGTTTGCTTTTAGGAATAAATATTTCTTCTTTGCTTTTAGGGGCAGACTGTAGAGAAATGGGGTACAGTGGCAGACTCTTATAGGGGGAGCTTGTCTGGGGTGTGGAAAGTGTCTATGGGCTTATACTAGGGTGACACTTTGTGTGTGTGTAAATAAACATTCTTGTGAATACCCTGTTCTGCTGGGAGATCTAACTTAAATAACTCTGTGTTTGCAGACCTTATCCTTTGATATGTGGATTAGGTCCAGGAAACTTATTTCAGGGTTTGCAGAGATTCTCAGTCATCCAGGTCATGGTTGTCCCAAAGGTACTTTTCCAGGAGGCAACTGGACTTTCTTGTTTTTCCTTTGAAGATGTTTTGTTCCTCATCCATAAGCTTCTTCAGCTCTGACAGGCTAGTGGGGAAGGGAAGGATTTAAAGGAAAAACAAGAAAGTAGGAATGGATTTCCAGAGGAAAAATGGCAGACTACAGGAGCCAGGAGCACTACTCAGGTGACTCTGAGGACGCAGATAAACCTCCAAGTGCTTCAAGGACCCTCTAAAACAGGGCCGTCAAACTTGGGGCCCGCGGGACTGGATGTGTCACATGCTGGTCATATCCATGCCCAGTTTAGCAAAGGGGAAAAAAAGTCACAATACATCACGTGATGCTGCTGTGAAGACGGAAGTTTGACACCCCTGCTCTAAAAGGATGCAGATGACCAGCTGTCTGCAAGGAATGTAAATCCTTCCATTCCCCACTATCCTGACAGAGCTGAAGAAGCTTCTTAGATGAGAAGCGAAACGTCTTCAGAAGAAAAAAACAAGAAAGTCCAGTTTCCTCCTGAAAAAGCACCTTTGGGATTATTTCAGGGTTTGAGGAAGTTGACTTGATTAACTTGGAGACACTGATTCTCAGACCACTGTGGAGTCTGTTAATATTTTAAGGGAAGATGGACTTGGTGTAGCTGATGAAAAAGGGAGGAGAACCTGTGGCTCAGTGGTTAAGATAACAAGCCTGCATTGCAGGCAGC
>JANHFL010007893.1:5061-16093 GCA_032468155.1 Oxyrhabdium leporinum
GATGTTATTAAGTATGCTCAAGAATAATGTTATTACTATTAGAAGGGTGTAGCAAATATTGAATAACTGAAGAATGACTTCATAACTGTGTTGATATAAATATGTGTAATAACATTAGAACTTTGTAAGTTAGACTAATGTAGTAACTCTCATTTGTATCAAAATAAGATTGGCCGTATTAAAAATCAGAGCATAACAAGAGATTAAAATAGGGGGAATATTGTTATACATATTTTTATATAACACATTTAAAAGGAAAAGTAAAGGCTAAGATTAGACTTTGAAAAAGGATGTTATCAGGTATGCTCAAGAATATGTTATTATTATAGAAGGGTGTAGCAAATACTGAATAACTGAAAAATGAATGACTATGTGTTGATATAATACGTATAACAACATTAGAACCATGTAAGTTTGATTAATGCAGTAACTTCTTTTTGTATTAATAAGAATGAAACTCAGATGCCACACTGTCCATGTAACAATATGGATGTATTCTTAAAAAAATAAAAAAACTTGACAAAAGAAAAAGAAAAGCTCACAAAATATCCTTACTCATATTTAACTGTACCATAGTTTACTCATGTAACCCTTGTTTCTGATTTGCATTACACTGTTTCAATAGCAACCTCACCACTGTACCATTGTTGCCTTAGTGCCAAATGGTCAAATAATCATGCCAAGGCTGCAATGTGGTTGGTAACCTTGTACTCCCATGTACCATACCAATGGCTGGGATAGAGGATCCTGAACTCTCTTGGTTCATGGCATCCCTTGCAGTTCCCAAACTATGTGTCATGGCACCCAGAACACTGCAGCGAACTAACAGTTCCATTTATTATGTAGTAAAATATTCTACAGCAGCCTTGTGAGTTCAATGGGATGTCCTTGTGCATAGTTTTGGAACTGTAGGGCTGGTCACACTATGCCAAGGTTCAATTATTCTGTCATCAAGACAAGTGTTAGTTGATGTCCACCACATTATGCCAAATAACCAAGAGATTCCCATAGTTTGAGGAGACTAAAGACTAGTTCAGTTTATTCATACATGCAAATGGAGGTTGATTTGAGGACAAACTCTAGAATGGGGATCCATAGGATGGCTTATAATGATACAGGAATCTTGACACAAGTGATGCAACTTACATATTTATGTCCGATGTTCAGAAGCAAGTATTAAATTGCATCCATTTCTCAATGTCATTAGGACCCACCCGTTGCCCTTTTGGACATTGCTTGTTAGAGATACTGATCAGGGCAAGTATTTCTTTTAAGTGAAAAATGCTTATGGTCTTGTCTTATACTTTTCATTTTCATGTTTTCAAATGGAAACTGTGTGAAACTGCCCTAGCATTTTTCAGCAATCGTGGTCAGTAGTAATGCCCAGAGCTACCAACACTGACAGGCCACTTGGGGCCTTAAGATCTTGACACAACCTGCTGTCCTAAGCCAGAAGCTGCCAGAGCTGGCACATTCACAAGTCAAACTAAACCCAACCAGATCCAACCGGGCATAACTGCAGGATCGAGAGGGAAAACAGCCGGACCAACCCCGGATGGGCACCCTCGGCTGAGAGAAGCCGGCTCTGGTCTCCTTACCGCTGTTGCCTCGGTTTCGCATGGTCACGTAAGCGTTGTAAACCTCCCGTCTGACATAGTTCAGGAAGCCGTCCTTCTTGGCAAACCTGCAGACGGAGTCCTGGTCGTAAAGGCAGTTGAAGAGGAAACAGGTTTGGATGCTATCGGAGTCCTCCCCGGGGTCCTGCTCCATCAGGGCCAAGTTGCAATTGGGGTTCTTGCAACAGGCGCGGACGCAATCGCGGTTGCTTTCCACCGGCGGCGAAGCCAGGAAAGTGGCGCCGTTGTCCACCGAGGCATTCACGTCCAACACAAACTCTGGAAACCCGGCCGTAAACTGGGCAAGGCACATTTCTCCAAACGAGGTTCCTTCCCCATTTTGTTCCTGACCAAGAACCAGGCCGGTTAAAAAAACCCAAGTCACCAAGAGTCCGGCCTGAAGCCGGCTCCTACTTCGGCCCATCTCAGTCCAAACAAGCCAAACGGCGCAGTTCCCCGGGCCGAGGGCTCCCCAAAGGCGAAAACAACGAAGAGGGGCAGACCCGCCCACGACCGCCGAGCAGAGAGGCGAGAAAAGGCTCCGGACGCACAGGAACCTTAACCTCCGTCCCCTCCGAGGGTCCTTTTATCCAGTGGGGTCCCTGCGTGGAACTCGAGCGCTTCTGCGAGAAAGGACTCTCCGCAAGTTGCCTTCTTCCTCTTCTTCAGGGCTCTCTGCCCTCACGTCCGGCCTTCACGTCGCCCGTTTGCAGGCGGTCAGAGGCTGGGAATCCCGCCGCCTCAACCCGAAGCTCTCGGAGCAGCCCCTGCGATGTAGCGGGGCGGCTCTGAGCCTTGGGCCCTCTTCTTTCCGGATCTTGGCTCCAGTTCCTTTTCCGTTTTTTCCCTCCTTCGTTTTGCTTCCTTTACTCACCTGTAGAGTTTCAGGCGAAACTGACTCACAGGCTACTCTACCGTCAAAGAGGGTAGCACCCTTTCCGAGTCAATCTCCAGTTTTAACTCTTAATTCGCTGACCAGCCGGCGGCTCTGTCCTGCCCTTAAATAGCATTCACGAACAGACAAAGGAGTCCTGCCAGGTGACAGGAAGTGAAATTCGACGCCCTCGCCTCGGTCTTTCTTAGTTTGACTGCAGGAGAGAAGCAGCGGGCTTGGTAAAATCCAGGTTTCTCTCTCTCCCGCCCCAAAAAAGCAGAAGGGCCTGAGTTCTTAAGTTAGTTCCCCGTGGGGGAAAAAAAAACGGGGGCTCTATTTATTTCTGCTTTTGTAATTGCTTATGTAGGGAATAAGTTTTTATGTAAGAAGACATAACGATTGCCCAAGTATATTGGGCAATCTTTATTAGAAACAAGGGACTGGGGTAATAAAGGCATCACCTGTATTATCATCACAGATGAAAAAGCGTGTTTTTTATTCAAGTTCAATGTTAAAAACAAACCAAAATCTATCAGAATTTGTTCATGAAAAGGCAAGATACAAATGTCATATACTTGAGCCAGTTCACCAAAGAAATATAGAAAGCCACTGATTTAATCCTAATTTTTTACACAATAAAACAACTAAAACAATATAACAACTAAAATTACAGTCTTGTTTAAAGGATTTTATTTTCATTTATGTATTTATTTAAATTTGTTACAGCCATATTTATCATATTGATGGAGGAAAAGAGCCCATTAAACACACTAGCAATTCATTTTGAGTAGGTCATTATGTATTAGAAGAATAGAGTTATCTAAGGTGTGATAAAAAGCTAAAAAAAAAGGTCCCAGGATGTAAACAGTTATGAAATTGATAACAAGCACCCCATGTTTATTGAAACTCCCAATTGTGTGTGTATGTATACCAAACTCAGATAAACCACCTACTCTGCCAGATCTTTTCAGGGTTTCTAAACTTTAAAATCACAAAACCGTAAATGTGATAATCATAGCCACAACAAGCAATGAACCAATTGTATGAAATATAAAAGTGTGTGGGAAATGTCTTTAAAGGATATACAAAAAAATTGCAATGAATTGTCAAGATTGCCCTTGTCATTAACTGATGGATGTATCTATAGAAATGGACAAATATTTTTAAAAAATTCTGGGTCCAGGACATATAGGTGCTTTAACTTCAGTTTAGCAGGTCTAAAAGTGTTAATACCTCAGTCTGTTTTATGGAATATTCTTTCAGTATTTCTTTTATTTCTAATTCAAATTTTCTATACAGTGGTCCATGCATCTTTTTCCACCAGACACATCAGCTCCAATATTATCTTATCACAAATGAATGATTTAAATATTCTTGAAACTGTCCCCGGTAGATTTAAATTTTAATTTAAACATTATTTTTTTGAGAAAACAAATTTATATGTTGTTTCTCTTATTAGTTTAGAAATTCAAATCTTCCAGGAAAGAAGTAGTAAAATATCATAAAATAATAATATATCATCTCCCACCAATACAATTTCCCCCCCAAATTCAATTAAACTAATACAAGACATGATGAGAAATTAAAATTGGACAGATATTGTTCTACATTTCTCAGATGAGATATTAAACAAGCATGTCTTGAATAACCACCATGCGGGATAGATTAAAAAATATTGTCTGTTGGAATTAAGCAATTGCCCTATATCCACTAAATTATGTTGCTGAATGTATTATAGACAGCATTGCAACTTTCGTGATACATTTTCTTTTTAGAAATCTTATTCCATCCAATAATAAGTTAAAGTCTTCAGAAATTATTATACAACCTATTTTTAACCCCACCCCCACCCCAAAATAAGCAAAAACAATGTAAAGTATTTATCTTTGGCTGAAGCTATAAGCATTTTCCATCAATGTGGTTTCCATATGTGACTATAATTTTATAGTGATCTTTAGAATCTAAAAATCTATTGTAAAAATCTTCCAAGTTAGAAGACATTTTCATTAAACTTGTCATTCGTTTGTCATATTTTGAATTTTTACATAGAAAATTCAGGGGGGTTTTCTAAAAGTTTCTTTCATTCAAAACTTTGTTTCTTGCAGAAAAAAACCTATTTAGGGAGATGAGAGAGAGAGACAGAGAGAGAGAGAAAGAGAGAAAGAGGGAGAAAGAGAAAGAGGAGAGATGGAGAGAGATGGGGAGAAAGAGAGAGAGGGATGGACGGACAGAGGGAGAAAGAAATGAGAGAGAAAGATGAGAGGGAGGGAGAGGGAGAAAAAGAGATGTGAAAGAGAGAGAGAGTGAGAAAGAGACAGAGATGAGAGATGAGAGAGGGAGAAAGAGGAGAGAGAAATGAGAGAAGGAGAAAGAGAGGGAGAAAGATGAGAGAGAAAGAGAAAGAAGGAAAAAGAGGGAGAGGAAGAGAGAGAGAGAGAGAGATACCTGTTTCCCAGAAAAAAAAAATACCGGGAGCCACAAAACCTGGGTAGGCGTGGCTGGGGGGGGTATCATGTGACTGGGTGGTAGTGAGTGACATGTTGGCCACACCCACCCAGGTTTTGTGGCTCCCAGTGTTTTCTTTTCTGTGGGAAACAGGTCCAAATGATTCTTTGAGTGTATAAGGTTGCAGACCCCTGGGCTAGACGATATTACCTACGATAATTTGTCCTCTACAATCTGGTTTCACACAAAAAGCATCAACCTTCACCTAATATAAAATTTGTTGATACAATAGCATTTTACACACTCAACTGATGTCCACTGACGCACATGAATCCATAGTGTTGGTATTACTGGATGCAGAATAAGCTTTTGATGTGGTTCAAACTACATCAAGTTTTGATTCATTGATTGCAGAACTTTACTGTCCCCATAACATTTACTTGGATTATAATTTATTATTTTAGTTTTGTACTTGTAAAATCAAAGAATGTACTTAGTGGGCTTTTAATATAAAATTTATTATACAGAGATTATACTGTTGCTTTTTAATGACTATCAACAAACTCACCCCATTAATACAGGTACATGGTAAATATTCTGCTCTATATACAATAAGAAGGTTCAAAGGAATAAAAGAAATGAATTAGGTTTTTTGTATTATCCAGAAGCTAGTAAATACTTGAGGATTATTTTTCCTAGGAAAATATCCAGTTTAATCAATAAAAGCATTCCAAAATACCTAAGATGAAAAAGAATACCAAGAGTTGTGTAAATAATTTTGCATCAAAACCAATACATATTTGAAAGTATGCTTATGGTTGATTCATTAAATATCTTAAATAAATTGATAAATTCCTTTCTTACGGTTGTTTTATTTTTCTGATTTTAAACAACCTCATTGGTTTATTCGCTAACAATCATGCCCTGGAATGGAAATGGTATGGGATATGTGTGTCTTGTGAACTTCACCTAAAAGTTATTATCTAATACCTTTGCAGACTTCTCAAGTATTAATCATACAAGAAAACTGGTTATTTTTCCAGCACTTAGACATATCTGGCCTTACAGGGTAGGTAGGAGATATAAATTTGGTTTTCTTTCATGAGAATTGACACTGTCTAAGAATTCTTATTTTAAAATTGCTGGTAGTAACTTTTTCAAAAAAATATGAATTCATAATAGAATCATATTCCTTGATCATCTATTAAGTAATGATCTTTTTTAAAATGGAGATTCTACAAAACAAATGTCATTTACTTCCAGTTAGTTAACTACGCTGTTTGGATTTGATTCCCTTATAGCCTCTCTGTTATCAAAAGTGTTAGATTTGTTGATGAGGGCCTTTATTAAAACTAAACTGACCATAATTACTTTTAATTTTAATCATAGATAGTGTATAAGAATTTTGGAATAGAGAATTGAGCCTATATGAATTATTACAACTCATCATCTCTATGTAGAAGATGTAGTAACTTTGAAGGAACTTTGATACATACTATACGATGTAGGCATGTTAACTTTAAATCCTAACTGGTTAGACATTATTACTCTAGTGAGTTAGCTTTTCCAGAGGCAATGAAGGGTTAAAATGTAAATGTTTTACTAAATTATATTCTAATATTTTGGAATATTTCAATCTATGAAGAAATTTGAATATATTGCATTTGGATTACGATCCCTCCCCCCCATGTTCTCAATCAAAGAATGTTTTTATCTTAGACCAGAGTTCACCAATGTCTTTGGTTCTGCGGACCAGGGGAAGTGGAGAGAGGATGGTTTCATGCAAGTAGCCAGCAAGCACTCAAGCATACAGCTCCGTTTGCATGAGTGGTGTGCATGCGCACCTGCCGCTCACACAAATGGAGAGTGCATGTACGCGCTCGCCTGCTGCTCATGCAAGTGAAGATGCACATGCGCCTTGCCAGCCATTTCTGTGGCCCAGTTGCAATCCCCTTGTGGCCCACTAGTGGGCCATGGCCTACAGGTTGGGAAACTCTGTCTTAGACGCTAAATAATGACAATGAAATTGTATAATTCTCAGCCTTTGAATCAGCTTTGCACCAATAGAGAGATAAAACTGGGCACTATGATATAAAATGTCTATTCTAGAGAATTTAGTATAGGATTTTCCCAGCTTCAACATATGTTTTTTTCAAATCATTAATTAGGTATCTTTTTCAAGCGATATAGTTTATTTAACGGTAATATTATAGTGTTAGATTGCTATTTAGATGATATATAATATCACAACCTTCTTAAGAAATGCTAAATGCAAAGTTTTTGAGCTTACATTATTTTTTCTTTAGGAAGGATTAGGCAAATGAAGCTTCATCATTCATTCTTGTTGCAAGCCATCCCAAAACGATTACAATATATCTGTGGATTTCTGTAGAATTTGCACATGAGTTATTCTTTTTTTTAAAAAAGATTAAAATTGAAGAGAGCATGGGAGTCTATAAGTGGGGATTTATGCTTATCTATGACCATAATAAAGATTTGATTTGATAAAAGTGGAGACTGTTACGATCAGAGATTGGGTCTTTGCTTCACTATGCTGTTATTCTCACCAAAATCCCTCTCCATAAATTGCTATTTTGTTCCCCAAAGCTGCAGTAGATGTTGCCTTTGGAGGCCAATAGAAGCTTGGAAGACATTGTCTATGGGAAAGAGCCAAGGAGATAGTCCAGCTTCTGTTTCACTCCTGATTCTCGTCAGAGCACGTGGTAAATTGAAATTGGCTGGTATTCCCTGAAATGTGAAAGAGATCCTTGATTTCCCAGTGACCTAAGTGATTAGTGGCCTTAGCTCATGTCTGCTGTTCAAATGTAGCTATTGTTTTTCTAGTGCTTGTTGCACAGTCTCTATTGTTTGGTAATAAGTGAATCAGGACTATTTTAAAATGCTTGCTTGTCTGAGAGATTTCAGCAACGAGGACTGGTTTCTCATATTGTACCGAGCTATGACCCATTTATTCATGGCTTATAATGTATACAAAACTGTAAATCACAGTTTAAAAACAACAATGGTTGAGTTTGCACAACATACTAAGCAAAAAATAATAATCAAACAAACATACTGCAGTGTCCATAATGAATGAAGTCAGCCAAGATAATTAAATAAAATTTTATGATAAATGTTTCTGATGCTCTTAGTAAGCATGAAGTGTCTTTCTCACATTATAATTTTCCTGGCATATAGGAAGTACCAGATTGACTTATCATATTCATGTGGGTCCATAGGCAGTACTTTCTCATGCTGTGTCCCTCCAAATAGGCTGCCCTATTTCTTCTACTGTCTCCAATCAGGATGACCAGTAAAGAAGCATAAAAAGAATTATAGCTTGTGAATACTTGGAGGTCGGTAGGTTTCCTGTGTTGGATATAGTACTATGCTTGACATTATCTCTCCCCAAAGCATGAATCTTTTTCAATTAACTGAAGTATTTAATAGGCGATGCCAGAGACATAGAACACAAGTCCTGGTCTTGATTAGCGGTAGCATAAAAAAAAATCAGTACTAGTATTATGTTTTTATCTAATTCATTACAATATCACCTCAGTTGAATAAGAAAGAGGCAAGTAGCTATTATTAGAAATGTGGCTCCAACAGATTTCATTCTACTTCACACAGGGAAAAAGGATCGCACTAAAAAAGGTACTTGCTTATTTATTTTCTATTAGATGTACACTGTCTCTCTCTCCAAAAAGTTGAGGGAGACACATGATTCTCTCCCCCTTCTACTGGTGACGAGATCAACCTGTGATCTAAGTTAAGGTGATGGTGATTCTCACCCTGTACAAGCCATGTTTTGTTTCACACATAACACTAAGCCATTAAATCATTTTAACTGTTTTCTTGCTGCAAAGCCATACTGTCTAAAGTTAAATAGTCCAATAATAGTTTAAATAACTAACTATAAATAACTAATAGTCTAAAGCTGTGTTTCCTAAAAATGTGATCTGTGATCCAGTTATTAGTTCTTTTGGGGAAAAAAAGTACTTGTCCTTGGAAAAATTCAGAAATAAATCATTTCTTTCCCCTCTGACCAGAAAATGTAGTCACAATCTTGCCACCATAATGGCAAGAAAGGCTGGAAGAGCACTGACAGGATTGCATTTCTTGTGTACTCCTCCAGTGAAAACCTATATTGGCTCCATGTAAAGCTTGAAAATTAATTAGCCAAGATAGATTATCTGCATACTATTAGCAAAGATATAATCATTCTTTCGTTAAAGATTGTAATATCCCAGATTTATGGACAAAAGCAAGCAGATTAGTTCTATTTATTTTATTTATTCGACCATTCAGTGAAAGAGAATTGAAAATATTGAGGAAACACTTGTACATCAAATACGTAATAGTCAAATGTTTCATATTACAAATAGATGAAAGTAGAGCTCTTCCAAAAAAGCAGTGACTGTGATTAGGAGGTTGGCAGAGGGGAAAAGAACAGCTATCTGGGAATGTCCAGTAGGATGTATGGGAGAGATTCCAAATAAGTCCAATCATCACGGATAGCAAAAGTTCTAGGTAATCTGCAAGGTATGAGTAATATGTACCCTTCTGCCTGAAGAGAACTCAAATGACATCTTTTGCAAATGCAGGTAGTCCTTGACTTACAACAGTTCATTTAGTGTTCATTCAAAGTTATAACAGCACTGAAAAAAGTGTTTTATGACAGTTTCACATTCATTTAACAACCGTGTTACTAACTTAACAACAGCAGTGATTCACTTAACAACTGTAGCACAAAAAAATCATAAAATGGGGCAAAATTCACCTAACAAATGTTTCACTTAACAACAAAAATTTTGAGTTCAATTGTGGTTGTTAATCCAGGACTACCTGTATAGATTTGTGCATTTATTGCAGGAGAAGGCAATAGGCTTGGAGACAAACTTGCTGCACTGCAGCTGGCCATGGAAAAGGAGAAATGAAGTGGAGGAGAAGTTCTCTGCTCCCTGTGAAGAGCAGAGAAGGGAACACCAGAAAATAAAAAGAGGAAGACAAGGGAAGTTTATGACCTAAAGAAGAAAGAGAAACTAGGAAGTATTCAATGCAAACAGAACTTAGCAACAAGTACCAGTCTCTTGCTCTAATCTAGAACATAACTCAAAATCACCATACCGACTCTTGCTGAACCTGGATTCACAGAATATGTGGAAGACACTCAAGAAGGCCATGTGAGTCAAAGAAACCCAGGAACCACTTGGAGGAAGAAGGTACATGTTATGGTGGTGGAAAGTGTGATGCTGAGAGGAACCAAAATCACAGTATGGAGATCTGATAAGAAGCATCCAAGGCAAGGACAGAAAGGCTGCTGGGACTCTTGAAAGCCACTGAAAATTGTGAAGCTTTGGGCAGGGAGGTGAAGGAAGGGAGAGCACAGGTTGTCTTCCCTCAATCATTTCATTGAGACTGTAAGAAGAGAAAACCACAGAGAACCACTTCCATCAACACTGGCAAAGCTGCTAAAAAGGAAAATGGAGGACTCTAAAGATCCAGTGTGGATATAGACATCTTTATAAAACGATGAAAAGGAAAAAAGAAAGGACATGTATGAGAAATGGAATAATGCATGTATAAAATTGTATAAGAACGTATGAGAATGTAAAAGCAAAGAAAGGTACAAGGCAGTTGCCAAAAACTAGTAATTGTGTCAGAAAGGCTAAAGCTCAGAATAAGTTCAAGGCTATAGCAAAACAATAGCAATAATAAATAGCTTTTTTATGCACTTCAAAAGTGAAAGGAAAAGAAGCTGTAGTTGAGGAGTGAAAGGGCAACAAGTGTTGGTAAGAAAGCCAAATGCTTCAACCTGTATTTTATTTTGATTTGTCTCCAAAAAGAAAAAATATTTCATAGCTGGCCATCCTTTGCATGAGTGCTAGGAGGGAGCTGCAACTCAGGACTAAAATCTGAGAGAAAATCTACCTAATGTAAATGGCTGACTTCAAAGTCAGACAAATTATACCCCAGGGTAGCGAAAGGGCTAGTGAATATGATCATAAAAGTGCTAACTGTAGTCTCCTGAAGAACTGGCAAGATTCCAAAAGTCCAAAGGAGAACAATATTATTTTTCAAAAAAAAAAAGGAAGGA
>JANHFL010007893.1:21725-36587 GCA_032468155.1 Oxyrhabdium leporinum
CTTTCTTTCTTTCTTTCTTTCTTTCTTTCTTTCTTTCTTTCTTTCTTTCTTTCTTTCTTTCTTTCTTTCTTCCTTCTGTAATAGTGTGTGCTAGTTTTTATGTTCTTTAAAACATGTATGTATATATGGGGGGGTCAGAAGTTTTACTTTGGGACAGGGCTCTGTATCTTTATAGCCAATTGTGGGGCATATATTATTATTATTATTACCTTTGTTATAGTAAACATGCTTGTTACTGCCTTGATGTTTCTTAGACTGCTGAGATTCTTGGAATGTGGCAGAGGAATGTTAATTGACCACAGATTAATGGTTTAGGGATTGGGGGAATAGATGGTGGCCAAGGGTTCCTGCCTGAGGACACTGCGTGTTTTCCATCTGCCTGAAAAAATAAAACACAGAAGAGCTGGTGATCAGATGTGATAGGCATCTAGTCATAAAGAAAGAGCTGTAGGAAACCCTAGATGGAAGCAGTAGACCTTGAACAGAGGCACGGAAACAAAGCATGCCTCAATGAGACCTAGAAACAATAGCTATGGAGCATGGAGAAGATTAGAAAGTAATCTTTTTCACTTGAGCACTAATAACTGCAGGAGACTGCAGAATCTATAGTGCCTCAGAGCTAGAGATTAAAAATAAAGATCTTGAAGCGTCCAGGGAAGAACAAAAATCAAACCTGAGGACTGATCAGACAAGGTAGGATGTTTGGCTATTAAAATGATTTGTGGAAGCAATGCGCATTCCTGAGCAACACCAATCAGCACAGCAACACTAGACTCACCTGTTTCAGGTGCACTGAATTAATACGAACTGTTCCATGTTTTGCTTGTTTTGAAAGAGACAAAAATTAACCTTTCCCCTCCCCCAGAGAGGTATCTGGGACTGGGGCAGAATGTTTATTTGACCTCCCCTTCATATACCTCCTATCTTTTCACTCTCCATGATTGTGTGCTTTGTTTTCTCTCACAGATTCTTTTTCTTTGAAGTGTATAACTACTTTAAGCTTCCTTCAATCCAGACCTTAATAGGTCCTATTGTTGTCCCATAATCTTTGCTCACAGCATCAAAAGGTGAGCAGACAGAATGCATTTTTGCAGGACCCCAAAAAATGCCTCTCAACTTCAGCATGTTATTTGTACAGATCCCCTAAAAAATACTTTCAGCCAGCTAACTGAAAGCATGTGGGGAAATCCCAAATATTGAAATAACTCTTGGGATTATATTGTATTATCTTGAATTAACCAGGTGTACCAGGTGATCATTTCAAACGATAACTTTGGAAGTGTGGGCCAGGACACTTGCTTGTTTTGCTCCATTTTTCAAGCTCTTAACAAACCACACCCTTTTATATATTTAATTGAAAGTGAGATTCACCATAGCTAAGTGACTTGCACTACTCTAAATTAGGTAGAGTGACATGAAATACACTATTTTGGGTCATTCTACCTGATTTAGAGTAGTACCAGTGTGTAGTTTTTGCTTGAGAGTATTTTAAGGAGGGGGGAAAAGGTTATCCACCATTTCTCTAGTGCAATACTTTTTGCTCCCAACTAGTAGCCAAGCTAGTCTGAAAGTTGTCATCCCTCTTGTCAAGACCCACATTCAGTTAGCCCCAACTCCAACTGTGGATCATGGGTCCTCAACTCCCAGTCTGTGGACTGGCATCGGGCCGCAGCATGCCAGAAACCTGGCCACACAAACAAGCGAAGCCCCATCCATGGCATGTATATGGAACAATATTCCCTCTGGTTCACAGAAAAACCTCTCTCCACAGAACTTCTCCCAGGTGCCCAAAAGGTTGGGGGCCACTACTGTGGATGATCTACACCTTGTAGTTAAGAGTGGGACACAACAGGAAAACAGGAACTATAACATAATTTAAGTGCTGTGTAAAAAGATCAATAGTTATGGGAATCTTCTCCTCCTCCTCCTTCCAAGACAGTGAAAGATAATTCTAGGTCATTCATATGTCCATCAATAAATGTTCCAAACTCATGAAGAGAGGAACACCTACCAATCATTTGGCATAGCTATCACCCTCCTAGCATAATCTAGAAATGTTGGAACTATTTTTGCCAGAATTCCAGATAAATAAGACTATTAAAATGAAAGCTCATGAGGACCTCTTCCTTCTCTGCTATTTTTATGGCAAGATTCATACCAGTCCATTTATCTAAGTCAGAATCACAAACCCAGTATTCAGACTCTAAAACATGGGTGTCAAACTCACCGTGTCACATTGCCATCATGTGACGTTTCGCAACATTTTCCCCCTTTGCGGAGCGGGGGGAGGCTTGGCCTGCATGTCACGCATCCAGCCTGCGGGCTGCCAGTTTGACACCCCTGCAAAATAATGTATTATTCTGCACGGCCTGCTCAATCACACAAAGGACACTTTAACAATGCTCCCATAGTGAAATACTCGTCCCACTGTCAGATACAAGCTATATCTACTTTTCAGGAACAAATGAGGAGACTCAAATGACAGATTATTAGTTACAAGGTAGGTATCAAGCACCCACACTCAAAGGTACAGATGAAGTCATGGTAAGATAAGTACACCTATTAGAAATGTGTAGTAGAAAAAATGTGCTAAGCAGTTTCTTATCTCTACTGTGTGAACTGTCAGGTTGTATCAAGTGCACAAGCTACTGTCTTTTCCTACTTATGCTAGATACAGGTATTAGGAATTGTAGTCCCAATACAACGGAAAAACACAAGAGTAGGAAGGGCCACTGAATTACATTAGCCTACTAATCAAGAGAAATCAACCTTAATATATTTGGAAGAGGTTTGTGTGTCAATTATTATTAGAATGTTAAAGCTTTAACATTCTAATATAAAAACCAAAATGCATTTCACTAACAATCCTATATATACCTAGCAGAAACTGAGATTCTTTGAATTCTATGGAACTGGTTCAGAAGTTTACATTTATGCATTTGGTCCCAGAAATTGCATTTCAAATGATACAATCCTATTTAAGAATTAATCCTCCGGAATTCAGTGAAGATGATGGGTTTATATTTATATCTTAAGGCTGTAGATCTTAATATATTGAGCATAGTAGACACTCTCTGTTGAGGAAATGGGCACAGATTGCTTAGCGAAGAATGCCAGTGCAATCCAGCACATCCCATTCATTTCAGTGGTTTTTACTTCCAGAAAGGCATAAGATAAAAATCCAGAGTTTTCTTTCTCTACCTCTTGCTACTACCAATCAACAGTTTTCTCTTTCCTATCAGTTGTCCCTTTCTTCTTTATGGAGAGCTGTACATGAACTATGTGAGTGCAATACTACATACCGGATGGTAGCTCTCAACTTACAACAGTTCATTTAGCGACCGCTCAAAATTGCAACAGCACTGAAAAATGTGACTTATGACCGTTTTTCACAGGCATGACCTTTGCAGCATCCCCATAATCACATGATCAAAATTCAGATGCTTGGCAATTAGTTCATATTTATGACTGATGCAGTGTCCCAAGGTCATGTGATCACCTTTTGCGACCTTCTGACAAGCAAAGTCAATGGGAAAGCCATTGATTCGCTTAACAACCAAGTTACTAACTTTTCAACTGCAGAGATTCACTTAACAATTGTGTCAAGAAAGGTCATAAAATGGGGCAAAACTCACTTAACAAATGTCTCACTTAACAACACAAATTTTGGACTCATTTGTAATCATAAGTTGAGGACTACCTGTATAAGGAGCTAACTGGATTCTGATTATTTTACTACAGTCTTAGAAATAAAATAAATACCTGGATTGTTATGTTTAGAAGATAAACCAATCATGTTAGCTATCTATTTCTAATTGTATTATAGGGTATACCTGGGATAGACAAGACCCCCCCCTTTGTTTATAACTACAGGTTTTTTTATAGTTGTTTTCATGGCAACCAAAATTCTTGACACAGCATCATTTATTTCCATGGTGACATAGCCAACTCTTGTAAAACATGTGCAAAGGTTATTTCAGAATGAAGATCTGATTAATGATTGACATATGAATAATAACAATTAGCACATATGCTTGCATAGAAAGTCACTTATAATTAATTTATGCTCTAGAAATATTAACAAGTGAAAGCAGAAGATTTCTATCAAATCATGCAGAGAGTATATTCACATAAAAACAGGCACGTTAATTCCTAATTTGTGTGACAATATATGACATAGTCCCCAAATCATTCTTAAACCATAATTAAAGCTTCTCTATTGTTTCTTCTGTACCTAAAACCATTTATCTCCCAATGATCTGCTAGCAGGATCCTTCAGAAAACCAGATTTCTCTGAGAGCTTCAAGGGGATGGTCTTCTTGTTCGGTAAGGTCTAGTGAGTCTTTGTGTTCTTCAACTTTCTCCACAGATTCACAGTGTCTTGGCTCTGTTTTTAATCTCCGCTGAGATAATTTCTCATATTAGGGCAAAGCTTTTTACTTTTTTCATTTTCACTTCTCTTATTTACCAAGATCAGCTCTAACAACCAAAGGATCTGCAGTCTCCTCCCCACTATCCAGCCAAGTTGCCCTGCTTGCAAAAGATGGAAGTTGCAGAGTCCTTGGGGTTCTCTGAGCTTGGTTGTTTGCCTGCAGATCTTTCATTACTTAAAGAGGTAACATCACCAGTGACATTGATGATGTTAACTAATTGGGGAATGAAATATATGCAAGCAAACAACCAAGCTCAGAAAGCCCCAAAGACTCCACAGTTCAACTCCGAACTACAAATATAATAAATATTTGCAGTTGATAAACAAATGAGGAGCAGGTGTTCTATGCAATCACAAAGTACTTATCTCCTAGCTGAGCCCCAAACTATTTCAAAAAACTTTGCGAAAAGCTACGTAGTTAAAAAGGTACACATTTGTACTTTTCTATGTACTAAACATGGACATAAAATGTAGTATGTATAATAACCTGCTTGAATTAACATCATGCCTGATGAATTTTTGAGAGCAAAAGAAACTTGCCAATTCTTGAGTCTTATGAAGGTATTACCGAGCTATGGATTTTCCCTGAATTACAACGTATTTTTAAATACATAACTTTGTTACATAACTGCATGATTGGCTGAGAAGTTTCAAGAGACTTGTTAGTCCTCCAAAGTGAGTCATAAAGACAATTAAACAAATTGTGTGCTCCTGCAGCATGGAACTGTCATGAGCAGTGGCAACCTCTGACAAACCTGAAAGCATCAACCCTAACACTATTAAGGGGATTTCTGCCTATAGATAACAAGTGTGAAAAGAGACCCTAAATATATGATTGGTCAATGCTTGACTTACTAAGAATTATAGATTATTTTCCACAGTCTGGTGCTCTGGGAATCAGGTGAGCCAAAATTTTGAGCCAGTATAGGACAGGGGTGTCAAACACATGGCATCGCGTTGTCGTCACGTGGTGTATTGTGACTTTCCCCCCTTTGTTAAAATGGGGGTCGGCGTGGCCAGCACATGATGCATCTGGCCTGCGGGCCAAAAGTTTGACACACCTGGTATAGGAGGACTATGTCCAACAAAGTGGTTCTTTTCAGGTTGAAAAAAATATATAGAAGAGTTTTTGAACCTATTTTATTCGTGCCTCAAATTCCACTTGAATAACTTACCTTACTTTCTCACAAAGAAAATGATTGAAGTTTATTATATAACAAAAGGATGAAGGAGTTAAGAACATAATTGGAGGAAGGGCTCATTACCTCACCTCTCACTTCTGGATTTCAAATTATTACCGTCCTTTATACCTGCTAGACCCGCCCTCCTAAAAAATACAACTATCATGTGATATCTAGGTTAGAGAAGTTTTGTGTTCTACTTTACAATGAGCAGTCCTCAACTGGTTCGTTTTCATTGACAAAAGGAGTATATGTTTTAACAGAAAAATATGTGTTTGGAAAGCATAAATATTAATGATGAAGAGGAAGGGGTTAGAAATGGTCCATTAAGAGTCATTAGTTCAGAATATTCTAATTTTTATAAATATGTATATTTTCTAGTAATCATTTTTCAGTGTTGAATTTCTTTTTTGGGGCAGCGATGACCACCACTTGAATTCTGTAGCTTGAAATTAAACTTATTTAGTAAACACTGAAATTTATATTTCTATCGATTAATAGCAACAGAACCTTTTCTTCAATTTATCTGCATCTTAATTTCTAGTTTATCCTCATTATTCTTAATCTCTATTTGTCCTGCATATTTCTGTTGAGCATTCTATAATAAAAGTATCTTTTTTGCACTTGAAATGTCCCTTATGGCTAAAAGACAGAAATACAATTTAGAACAGTGTTCTTCAAATTTGGCAACTATGGACTTCTACTCCCAGAATTTCTCAATCAACATATTATTGAGTATACTATTAAGAAATAATAATTTGATCAGGTTGATATTCTCATCCTCAGATTTTACCCAGTTTAAATTTCACACCTGATGCTAAAATCAATGAGTCAATGGGGAAACCAGCTTCATTTAACAACTCTGTTACTAATTTAAGAACTGCAGTGATTCACTTAACAAGATATGTCATAAAATGGGGCAAAACTCAACAAATGCCTCATTTAACAACAGAAATTTGGTGCTCAATTGTGGTCATAAATCAAGGACTATTGATATTTAAAACCTACGTTAAACTGTTTCAAGAAGGTTGGCAATTGATTGCTAAAACTATTGCTAAAATCTGTTTTCAGGAGATCTAGAAAAATATTCACATGTGCTTGCATTTTTACACCTTAGAGGAACTGGAGTTTAGAATTCAAAAACACTATGCTGTAGCAATTCCTAACAGCTAAAAATGAAAAACAAAGGGTAATAAAAGCAAGGTGAATTTCCTTTAGCTATGCATGTCTCTTCATGTAATTATAGGGTGAGGCTTCCGGTCCCTTTTTCCTTTCAAAGGGAGCAGGTCATGAATTCTTCTGAGCAATAGGAATGACTTCATCTGAAAAACAGTGTTTCATCTCAGATTTTCAGTCATCCATGTCATAGTTGCCTGGAAGCTGCTTTTTCAAAAGGCAACTGGACTGTTTTTTCTGTTGAAGAGGAAGAAGAAGACATTTCACTTCTCATCCAAGAAGCTTCATCAGTTCTGGCAGGATGATGGGCTAATGGAAAGATTAGTTGTGACAGGATGGTGGAGATGTTGGAAGGACCATATTTCTTTGCAGTCATCTAGTTGTGCTAACCATCCTGCCAGAATCCTTCCAATCCTGTCAGAACTAATCCTTCCATCGCCCCCACCATCTTGCCAGAATGGATGAAGCTTCTTGATTGAGAAGCAAAACATTTTCTTCTTCTTTCTCAAGGGAAAAAAAGTCTAGTTGCCTTTTGAAAAAGCATCTTTGAGACAATTGCAATAAAAATTCTGAGGTTCCCCTGGTGATCTCAAGACACTGACTTTTTTTAAAAAAAGGCTGATAATATAGACTTCCTCTGATTTAGCAGGTTGATTACATCCTTTTATACTGTTGAGGAAAAAACATTTAAGAGAATAAAATTCTCTGGTAAATAGATATTTAGGTGGAATGGGCAACTTGTATTAATCCCCAGTCCACAGACTCAGACAGAAGATCCCTGATTTTTTGGGAGGTTTCTATCTAGAACATTTTAAAAAATACCTTTGGTCCCTGAATAGTCCCAGAATTAACAGAAATGGCCACAAATAGCCACATTGGCATCTGTACATTATCTTGCTCCAGAGGGGTATATCCTGCACTGAAACTTTTCAAGGATTTGGCTGTTATTTTTTACTCATTTTATTACACATTTTCATTTATCTGGCTGTTTATTTTTCCACTTTATTATGGAAATTGTTGCGGTTTAAATCTATTATAAGCCCCTTTTGGGAAAGTCAGTTTTAATGCTGAGTGTAGTATCCTATTTATTTTTTTAAAAATAAAATATATATAAAATCTGAAACTTAAATATTGATCTCTCTTCACCAGACTATGGCATCTTGCATTCTGTTATGAGCCTGTTCTCTGTCAGACAACTATGATTATGGTTATCACCTGTTGCTTGTATGAACACTGAGAGCTTATGCACTGGAGACAAATTCCTTGTGTGTCCAATCACACTTGGCCAATAAAAAAATTCTATCTATCTGTGAAAGTTATCAAAGAGACTCTGCTCCAGATGTTCCTGACAATTTAGGGATTTCTTATGAAGACACTTAAGAAGACTACCACCCTCTTGTGGTAGTGTCTGAGCTGTAAATTCAAGATATTTGCAAGGCCAGGCTTCTTAATACTGGACCTACATTACAGCTTCAAGTAAAAATCATTCCTTTTTTATTTCCATACAAACCTCTTCCTGCTCTCTGCCAGGCAGTCTTATTTTTTCGAAGCTGAAAACCTGGTGTTGTGAAGTTATATTTCACTTTGTTATCTTTTAATTATTTTTTAATGTTGTGGCCAGCCATTTTGAAAATGTATATTGGTGTATGCATATAACTATGGGAAGTGACTTGTTGCTGCTGAAGGAAATGAAAGGACATTTGCGGTTTAAAACAACTATGGAACATGCACAAGCTGGCTATAAGTGTGCAAATGCTAACAGTTTCTTAAATTGTTTTCTACCGTGCATTTTCTATCATACTTGTTTGACCGGTTCTTCAAGGCTATAAAACTTTTTATTTTGAGACAAAGGGTCAAACAGAGGGTGGGACTTGAGGATTAGATTTGATGTGATTAGAGAAATACTGTAGACTGACAAAAGAAGTTGAAGGAGACATTAGATCTGAAGATGAGCCTGGAAATGTTTTTCTCTTGAGAATGTCTTTCTTCTACATTTTTCTGGCTATATATTGTAAACCAAACTCATAACTGAATTCTGAGTCTGAAAGAAACAAAATCTCTATTAATCCTGACCTCTACTTTTCCTATTTTATCAGTGTGTACATTCTCAAAATAAGGCCTCACGGGCAGACTAACCTGAACAATAGCAAAACCATCAAAGCAAGGATAGAACATATAATGTTAAAACAACAAGAAACACTTTTATGGAAAAAATTAAGAATCTGTATGATATCAGATCTTTTGCTACTCTTTGGAAAAAATTGTCAAATTGAGCAATGTAGTTCACAATTGCCAATATAAATCTGTCTGCAAAAGTGATAAAGCCAACTTCACTAAGTTATCTTCACTGACTTAATCTAAGCCAGTGTTTTTCATACTTGGAAACTGAAAGATGTCTGGGCTTAAACTCACACAATAAGAATTGGGTGGAAATTCTGGGAATCGATATCCATACATCTTAGAATTAGAAAAACACTCATCTAAGCTGTAACAACAACTATAGGTAGTCCTCAACTTATGACCACAAATGAGCCCAAAATTTATGTTGGTGAGATACTTATTAAGTGAATTTTATGACCTTTCTTGCCACAGTTGTTAAGTGAATCACTGCAGTTAAGTTAATAACACAGTCGTTAAGTGAATCTGGCTTCCTAATGACTTTGCTTGTCAGAAGGTAGCAATGTCCCCGGGTCACTGCAACCGTCATGAATATGAGTCGGTTGCCAAGGGTGTGAATTTTGATCATGTGACCATGGGGATGCTGCAACGGTTGTAAAATGGTGAAAAACAGTCATAAGGCTTTTTTTCCAGTGCTGTTGTAACTTCAAATGGTCACTACATGAACTGTTGTAAGTTGAGAACTACCTATAATTGACTTGTCCAATCTTGAAAAACTAAGCAGGGCTAGATTTGGTTAGTACTTCCAGAAAGATTGCCAGGAAATATCAAGTCTCGATAGAAGAGAATATTTGTAGCTCAGAGGTGAACTGCAGAGTCTGTACTCTATAAGCTTGGTTGTTTTCTTGAAGATGTTTCATTACCAAACTAGGTAATACCATCAGTGGTAGTAGGGAGTTGGGTTTGGTCTCATTTTATATACTGATGACTTGCCCTGTCAGTGTTGGTGGTTCCTTTATTAGATAGTTGTTTACTGTTAGCTTGTTTGTCTGAGTTGGTGGTTCCTTGCTTGGGGAATTGTGTACTTCTTGATTGCTAGTCTAATGTTAATCTTAGAGTTAATTTCCGCTCAATTAGATGTTGATTGCTGGTGAGGAGGTGTTTTGGTCTGTTTAATTCCTTCTTGGCTTTTAGATTGTCTCTTTTGAATGGCATGTAGATGTTGTTTATCTCCAGGTGCTGTTGATGGCCTCTATGTCTACCATAAGTGTCAGGCTTCCAGGAATTCTCTGGTGCTTTTGGACTTGGCTTGATTTTGGATGTGTAGAGTTTCCCAAATGAAACTATGGTTGAATCTGTCCATGTGTTATAAAATTAAGTTTTCAAAATGTCTTCTAATTGCTAGTTGATATTCATGAATGTTCTCTGCTATTCTTGTTTGTCCCACCTAGTGGCTATTTGCAGTTCTTACACTGTATGTTATAGATGATTCCTGTTGTTGTTGTTGTTGTTTTTTGGAGGGGGGCTGGTGGGATATTTATTTAGGGCTTTAGCTGGTTTGTGTGCTATGCTGATTCCATAATAGTTTGTAGATTGAAATAGACTGTTGGTGTTTTTTGAGATTTGTTTGATGGATGGCAGTGATATTCTTTTCAGTTTGTATTGGTTGTGCTATATTGGATTGAGTGGTCAGGTACCTCATGATAAAGTTGTGTGGAAATCCATTTTGTTGGAAGATGTTTCTTTCCTGTTTCCTATTTCTGATGATCAGGGTTGTTGTGGTATGTTTGTGTTTGTTTAGTGTTCTTGCATAGCTTCCCTTATGGGAAATTGGGTTGTTACTTTGGTAGAAGAGCACTTGGTTGGTGTCAGTAATTTTACAATAGACATGTGTTTCTAATTTGCCATCATTGCCTCTGTTGTTGAGGATATCCAGGAACAGTAGTGTGTTGTTGGTTTCTTCTTCCCTTGTAAATTTTATTGTTCTATTTTAATATCAAACCATACCTGTTCTTTCCAAAACTCAGTGTAATTATTGTTGATTCCTTTGAAGGTTTATTTATTGGTTTCCTGGGGGATTTCAATGAATTGTTCATTAATTTAATCTTTGTGATATACTTTTAGTGTTGTAATGTGCTTAAATGTGTAAGGAAATGATTAACTTTCAAAATAGTTTCCACAAGCATTATAAAGTTTCCATTATTTCCCAATACAGAACCATCAATTAAATCTTTACCATTTTCATGTGATACTTAAAACTTGCTGCCTTTTGAAATATTTATTGTACCTTTGGAAGGTATCCCAACTTGGTAATATGTACATTGCTACAATGCTAGTAATTGTACAGGAATTACTGGATTTATTTATCCTGCAATTATCATAAAACATGGGACAATTTGAATGAATCTCTTTGTCTGTTCATATCTGATTGCATTGAAATTCTTGCCAAATTCATGACTTGGCACAGAAGGTTGTCCTTTAATTCACCCAAGTCACAATTACATGCAAAGAACAAAAGTTTCAGTGAGGAAATTATTACGAGATCAGCTATTGATAGACATAAATTAATGCCGGGGGTGGGGGTTGTTAGTCCTTTAAGTTGCTTAGCACAATCTTAACTTCTTAAAACAGATAAGAAATTCAGTTTCTGCAGAGCTGTCACTCTGGGAAGAAAAGTCATTTTATTGCCCTAAAGTCAGATATGTAGAATAATTTGGCAATATGGGTTAATATATTCAAGACTAAGTTAATTTGGAGAAAAGCAGTACAATAAGGGAGAATGTAAACTCGAACATTTATTATTTTGAGTGATTATTATCTGAACTATCCATTTTAAAGGCTGAGAGAGCCATCTTGGCTTCCCCCGCCCCATCCCAGGGAAGGATGAATCTATCCATATATTATGCATGTAACATAAGGCCAACATCAAACATCAATGAGGTAGCAGTGGGCTGAATTGATACCGTGTTTCCCAAAAATAAACCCAAACAGAACGTAAGCCCCAGCATGATTTTTCAGGATGCTCATAATATAAGCCCTATCCCAAAAAAAGCCCCAGTTAAGATTGTCAGCCAGACACATTTAGTGCTGTATTTCCCCCAAAATAAGACCTAACCAGAAAATATGTCCTAATATGTCTTTTGGAGCAAAAATTAATATAAGACCCACTTTTATTTTTAGGGAAACGTGGTAGCTAGTTGCTCATTCCTCCTGATACCTGAAACCTGGAGGAGAAAGGCAAGTGGACACAATTCTCTCCACCAGGTGCTCTAGGAGGAACAATTTTAGTGAAATCTGACAGCGAAGAGAGGAATGACATACACCTGAAATGAAAAAATGATGTCTCAGGAATGAAGTATCTGAGAAGTCTTAATTTCATAGTTTCTTAAGCACCCACATTTCAATCAATCGCCTTGGCCCCATGTGCATTTCAACAGACAACTGGTATAACTGAAAGAAAAATTAGTGAATGGGCATAGTTGGATTATGGGATCAGCATAAGGTAACAGAAGCCCTTCTACAGATATCAACCTGAAATGGTACCTTCACTGACCACTTGGCTTGGTCTCTGCAAAGACTTTTCCATATCCTGTAAAACCCCAAACCCTTCATGATCTTAGGAAGGAGCAACTCCCTGGAATGTACATGATGCAGATGTGAACCTCAATCCAATTAGGCCCTCTCAGGAATATCCATGGACTGCCTAAAGCCACAGTTTTTTTTCTGAGGACAGTATATAATTTTTAAATTATGACTTACATTTTTGATAAGCTACTAATAATCAGAAATATAAGTCCCTAATTTTTTTGTAGCAGAGAAACAGAGTACAAGTTCATTGCACTATTTTTTTCGTATTCTTTATTATCTTTTTAAATATTCATATTATATTTTTTCCACTAATCATAGTCCTCAGGAGCACAATAACCTTCCTATTTAACCACATCACTCTCCATGGCCTATTCACAAAACAAACCAGCTTCAGTATCTCATTTAACTTCATTGCAACTGCTTGTTCTTGCCAAGTATAGGTTTCCCCTTCCTCGGTATCCAGAGTTGATTTTTATGCCCAGCTGATGCAGAGTGGAAAATATTTCTGGCCAATGCCTTTTTCAAACCTTTCCCATCCTGCTCTTTGGGCTCATTTTTGCTGATGGGGAGGACGATAACCAGATGTTCTGTGCTCCTTCCAATCATACTCATCGTGGCTTTCCCTAAAACCAAAACAAGAATTTAGCCAATGTTTAGCAAAAATTGATTATGCCAATCAGGAGAGTCGGGTACTATAAGCAAAGTAACCAAGTTTTGACATACGAGACAGACATATGAAGGTATTTTCCAGCAACTTCCCTTTTAAATTGCATCTCTTCTTTTCCTCACAGTGCTTACCTGGGAGATTCCCCATCTCTTAGGAAAACCATTTTAGTGCTACAGGAGACTTGTCATGCCCAATACAGTCTTTATATATTGTTGTTCTCTAGCTGCATCTAACGGCCAGAGGGACAAATATCAAGTATATTGTTTGAAGCTGACCACACCCCATTACCCAGCAGCCTGCACTCTCAAAACAAGTGCACGCTGGGAAGCCAGACTCCATTTCCTTTAGCATTTGGAGAAGGCAGAAGCACAAAGAAGAATCCAGCTCAGCTCATCCTGCAAGCAGAGCAACTATGTTTTGTTAATCTAGGCTTAAGCCAAAGTGTTGGGTGAAATGTTATTTCAAACTCCAGGCCACCTTAAACAAAAAAAAAAGGAATCTTTAGAAACAAATTCATGTTTTAGTATCTTGCCAGAGAGGGCAGTTCCATCTAGTAAAGGATGCCTACCTAACCAGAAACTTGTCACGACTGAGAATGCTACAACTATAATTGTGATGAGTTCAGCTGTTTCAGGACCAGAGGTGAACATCATGTATTTGATCATTTCCCATTTCCAAAGCTTCTCAGCCTGAGTCCTTTGCTGAGATTCTGTTAATGAAATGTGATTCCTTTGGCTTCCACCTTAATTATAGAAGCATATGGTGACTTGGATTTTAGATAACACACTTATTGCAGTAACTCTGTTTCCTTCACAAGTGTCACTGCTTATTAGTGAATCCACTGAGAAAGTTTTGCAAAAGGCCTTGCTGGGGTGTTTCAGTAACAACAAAGAATGAATATGGTACGAGTTCAGATGGCTGTCACAAATTAGCTTTCTTCTGTTTCCTGGGGAAATAATAGCTCACCTCAACAGTTTTCTGTTAACACCTACATTAAAAAATGGTTTCTTGCCTCCAGATCCCACACACTGTCACACACTTTAATGTCAAATACAGAGTGTCATGCAAAAATCTACTTATTAGTAAGGAATACGTAAATATTTGTCATTTCTAAGAAAAGGGGGGAAAAACGCTTCACCGGTTGAAAAGTGTGAAATTAATCATCAGTTTTATACAAAAAGCAATCACAATATTTGACCTGACATGCGCAGTATAACCAACAATAACGTGTACATACAGGTAGTCCTTGACTTACAGCCACAATTAAGTCCAACATTTCCTTTGCTAAGCAAGACAGTTTTTAAGTGAGTTTTGCCCTATATTACGACTTTTCTTGCCACAGTTGTTACATGAATCACTGTAGCTGTTAGATTAGTAACATGGTTGTTAAGTGAATCTGACTTCCCCTTTGATTTTGCTTGTCAGAAGGTCGCAAAAGGGGATCACATGACCCCGGGACACTGCGACTGTCATAGATATGAGCCAGTTGCTGAGTGTCTGAATTTTGATCACATGACCATGGGGATGTTGCAATGGTCGCAAGCAGGGCTGGGATTCAAAAACTTCAGCAACGGGTTTGCTGCCCGGTTGCTGGGTGGGCATGGCCATGGTAGGTGTGGCCTAGTCGGCCTCCTGAACCACAGCGGGAGAACATTTTCACCTTACCCGGGGTCTGGAGGCTTTTCTTGAGCCTCCGGGAG
>JANHFL010007894.1:0-15621 GCA_032468155.1 Oxyrhabdium leporinum
CTGTATTTTTAAAGGTTTTTTGTTTTTCTTCCCTTGATCTTTTCTTTCCAATCTAGTATTTGTTCAAAATATTCACTTGCTGCTTAAACCAATGGTTCTGAGCAAATAGTTCTCCTGGATTTTTCCTTTTGGGGTTAGATTTTGAATAAAAAAGAATCCTCTCACCCACTTCCAGCCACTGTTCACTAACTCTGCTCCAGCACCACCTTAGTTGTTTCTCAGCTGTCCCAGATTCATGGCGGCATCTTTAGGCTGCCTCTTCTCCTTGTCATGGCTGAGAGGGAAAAGAAAGCCCTGGGCCAAGCAGGAGAGATGTGGTTCTCTGTGACCTCACAGGGCATCTCTCTTTGCTTCACTGCCCCTACAGGATGGCTTTGGCTCCTTTCGGAGCCCACCAACAGGGAGTGAGAGGACCCGCTTTCCATGACCACTCCCACCACGACGTCAGCCGGAAGTCTTGATGATCTTTATTTCTTATCTGTTTCCCTACACAATGATTGGAAGTCCTTTAGTTTGATTCCCTGTTCTTGCCTTCTTATTGGAAATAGCCTATTATCTTTCAGACTTAGTAGAGCATGTGCCAAGGTTTCTAAACAAATTGGGTCAGGCTCAATGAAGTTCCTTGAATCTCCCCTTGAAATCAATGCAACTAGAGATAACCAGTTTATTCAACTGACTTTACTGAGAATAGAATTAATAAATTATTTTATAGCTCACCAACCCACCAGGCATATAAAAATGTAAAATATGCAATTCAATATGTGATAAGAAAAAGATACTCTAGCATTTCACACAACATAATCAGTAAACATGCATACATTAAATTACTATTAAATAATAAGTGTAATAAATTGCAAGTGCAAATTGACAGCTAAGATGGAGCAGTGATAAAAATTTATCTTTCTCTGTACTGAAACTGCAGACTCTTCCTGGGGTACCTTATTTGGTTTTCAGGTTATTACAAGCTCAAGAAGCAGTTTAGTTGATAAATTATTTGCTAAGAATTGGGCTTCCTTTGGTTAATACAAACATCTTATCTCTGACATTTAGCTCAGCACTTCTGATTATTGTAGCCAAATGAAAAGTTGTCAGATGCAAATGTTGGAAGCTGAAATAGCTTAATTGAGTGCGAATAATAAAATCTAAAGAGGTCACAGTCCTTTAGTGAATGAAGCTCTTCCAAGTAGATTTATAGCACTGCACTAAAGCTCAGGAGGCATCATGCTATCTTCTTCATTAATCAGAAGCATGCCTCAGCCTCTTCTTTGTTTATTCAGTTGTTATTGGAGTGCAGCTATTTGTTGCAGGTAAAACATGATTTAATATGCTTGGAAACACTGAAATTAATAATGTAGATGGTTCAATTGTTTTATGGTGTGCTTCATTTCCTCAGTGCCCCAAGCTCAATCCCAATCTTTACAGAAGGAACGAGTCTTCAGCTGGGCATTTTTCAAAAGGGAATTTAGAAAGGAGAAAACCAGAGAAGAGGAAACAAAGACTTTTAAAAGGTCACGCATAGAGATAATAGAGGTTGAAAATATTGTCCCAATAACTGCTACATTGTTGGATTCACTTCATCATCTTCTAGTTGTCTACATTCTGGTATTTCAGGATAAATTCTTTGCTGCTGTTCAGAAATTCCTTGTCTGGATTGAAAAAAAATCATTAATATAAGGATGCAAAAAAAAAAAAAGCCTAGTCCTGTTTGGAGAAAAGTGAAGCAAAAAATAATCCTGCTCCAGGTTTCATCCAGTGGAGTGGCTTTGACACTCACCAGCAACATCCAAGTTGCCAGCTCTCTTAATAGTGTACAATCTCTGGGTGCTGAGCTTGGGATGGAAACCTATGTACATTGTGAGGAGCTTCAGAGTCTTCACAGTGCCAGCTTCTGTGTCCTTGTTTGACCACCTCATTATACCTGCAGAGTATCTGACGACTGTAGGCATAAGTGTTGATGATGTGGATCTTATTCCTCCTATTCATCTGGCTCTCCAGGACCTATTTTGTCCTTTGGTGGTATTTGGATATTGCTGTGTTCCTGACCTCCTTATAGTACTTCCCATGTGACTATTGGATAGCAAGGCACTTTAGCTGGTCTATAGGTCTGTTATGTGGCCTACCTGACAGTTCCACCCGATCAATCTTTACTACCTTTCAGCTACACTTTTTAGTCTGAACAGTATCCCAATGTTCTTTCTGTAGATCCATGTCAGGTGAATCAATGAATTGATGTCTTATTCACTCTTATCCATACAGTTTGATATCATTCATATAGAGGAGGAGGCTGATGGTAGTTTTACTCCATTCTGTCTGGGTGGAAGTCTGCTGTTAGCAGCTGGTTCATCTGTCCTGCAAGGCATTCATGCACTCCTCTAGGACCTAGGATTTGTCTTCTTGGCTTCTGCTTCTCTAGTGAATCTTCTTAGCCTGGTAGTCAGTGCTGTGGGTTGTTTTTTTTTGTGGTTTATAGGTCTTCAGATAGAGACGGAGCCTTGCATTTTTTCAGTACGCAAGACTTACCCTTAGTTTTTATATCCTGTAATTTCACCAACTGACTCACTTTTCTCTACTTGATCATATAGCCCATCATTGCCAGTGGCTATTAGTGTATACCAGTTCATTGGTTCATTAGTGGTAGTAAGGATTGCCATGAGGGTTCTAATGGCATTTTCTGGCATACTATCTGATGGTGCGTCTCCACTTATTAACTAGTCTCAAGAGTTGACTAAAGCTAGTTTATCCATGATTTTATGCCTAATATCAGCTGCTATAATGACATAGGCTGGCAGTAATATTTCAGCTTCAGTTGTTGACTGCACATCCCATTGTTCTTCCAGTCTCCTTGAGGGCAGGTTGTACTGTGTAGTTGGCCTTTCTCAGGTTGTGAGAGCAGTTTTCTCTATACTATGTTGACTTTTGAGTAACTAGCTGCTTCTCTTTGTTGATAAAAGTTTTCTTTCCATCCACAGTTGCCTCATACATTTCATTATCAGTAGGTCTACTATTCTATCAATTCCAAGTTCTCTTATCTTGTGCATGTATAGTATATTCCAGTGGTCTATATATCTTCTGGTTGTTCTGATTCCCCAACATATGATGTGGACACTGTTAATCCAGGCCAGCCGATCTCCACACTGGCATGACTGTGTTAGTTCATGGTTTGTGGTACATAATTTAATATTAAATAAATAACTCCGTTTAGAAAGAGATTGGCTTCACTAGAAATTTTTAACAGAAATTCACTGTAGAAGATAAGTTCACCTAAGATGGCATCAAATCACCATAAAATATATCTGCTTTTCCTCATTCACTATTATGGCAGACCGGAAGCAATTCTATGGAAAGATAGACTGGAACTTCCTAGTACCAATTTCATTTGTCAGCTGGTCATCACTCATACTGTTGTTTTTTATACTTATTTTTCTTATTACTTATTTTTCCTGTAAGTGTAGCATGGAAATAATGATTTACTGCCCAATGGGAAAACAGTTTTTCTTTGTTTTCTCAAGCTAGAACTATGCTTCTACAGTCAATGGGGATTAAAAATAATAGTTTTAGCCTCTGTTGGACCAGATATGCAGGATTGTCTAATGTTCTAATATCACAAATAAAATGGCTTATTTTTCTTAGTAAACTATCATATTTCAGATGACAGAAGACAATAAGAGCATGAATTTAAGATAATGTGCCAGTGAGAAGAGAGATTGTGGCAATATGAACTGTATCAAGGCATGAAGACTTAGAGGACTTCTGGAAGAAGCATTTTATTACCCTCCAACCTAAAGACCACAGCATCCCCAATATTTATCCCTAACTAATTGACCAGTTTGAAAGATGGGAAAACTGCTGTTTCTCTGATAATATTAATTGCTAATACCCTAAAATAGATTCTATATAAGATCCATTATAGATAAATTATTATGTAAGTTTTGTAAAATTGGTTTGGAAGAATTTATACAGCATTGTAATTAGTCTAGTAGCCAAATTATATATAACAAGAATATTGTAAAAGTAAAAAAGTGAAAGCTAACATAATATAATTTCTTTGGGATATTGCTATGAAAATCATAGTAATAGAAATAAAACTCAAGCAGTTAATTCCTGGGCATTAAATTGAAAAAGCATTATACCAAGAATCTAAAGCAATATATTATTTATTATATTATAATAAAAATGTATTATTTATTATATATAGTAGTAGCTACTATATTGATATTGTTCCATAAAACTTAACATTCAGGTAAGAAATTCCTAGATGTGTAAAAAAAATGATGAAGATGAATTATTCACTGGAAACCTTGCAGTTTGCTATGAATAATTTTTATTGATGAAAAATATTCCATGTACATTGGAATAAAGGTGGCATATCCTTGAGATGCAGCCAATTCATTTTGAAATTGCTTTTAATTTTTAATTGGCCATAATTTTTTTCAAATAAACATCTATTAGGATTTCTTATTAAAATTCAGTTTTCCACATATTGTCTTTTAAATTTCAAAAGTATTTCAAAAGTAATTTCAAATTACTTTTTATATAATTTGTATTTTGGATGAAATGAAAAGAAAAGAACAAAAATTAAAGAATGATTTCTCAACAAATTAAGGTTTCACAATGACAACTACCTATATTAAATATAAGAGAAATGGAAATAAATATGAATTATGTAAATTATGTAAAGCAAAAAAAAATGAGTTTGCAAATAAATCAGTGGCTAGCATATAAATTATGAAAGAAAAATAAAAGAATAATGATATTGAAATCATAAGAGGAGCCGCTGTATTAATGGACAATATGGCCATACCAAAAGCATTTCATCAATATTATTCTAATGTATAAAGGAAGTGGCGTCCTTTTATAGAAAATAGATGAATATCTAAAGAAATAAAATTTACCAAGGAATATAGAGGAACAGAGACAAGGAAGTTTATGAAACTGGGAAAAATTAAACTTCTTATAAATGTTTTCATGATGAACTTTTAAACCTTTACAAGGTTCGTGAGAAGGGAAGCTAGAGCATTTAAAAGAGGCCAATATAATATTAATACCTAAAGTTCATTGAATAATGATGGTAAGTCGTTCACAATGATTCTAAAAGGTAGACTGAAAATAATTTTGCAAGAATTTATTCAGGAGGATCAATGTTAGAAATGTGTTAGATATTTTGGAATACTTGGAACAATGTAACGATCATAGATGCAAAGAAGGCTTTATCAAATTGGTAAGATCTATCTACGCAGAAAGCACACATAATTAATTGTCAATGGAAATCTAACAAAAACCTCGGAGGTACAAAAAAGGGAGGAGTGAAAGAGAGGGAAGGATGTGCACTATGTTGTCTACTGTTGTTTTAATTCTTGAAATATTGAATAGGCATATGAAACAAGAGGATTGCAGGTATAAAGATTAAAAAAATAGAAGTTAAGGGCTTTTGCAGATGACTTAGTTTTGGAATATCAAAGAATATTGAAACATTAATGGGAAAACTAAAAGAATTTGACACATTAGCAGGTTTTAATACCAACAAACAAAAAAATAAGATCTTAATCAAAATGTGAAAATAAAAAGAATTGATGAATAAAATAGTTTTTAAGATTGAGAACATTAAATGCCTTAGTGGCAAATATGAACTGTACATTATTTGAAAATAAATAGACTAAGACATGGAGTGAAGTTTAAAAAGATATGTTAAGATGGGACAAATTACAACTGTCATTGGTGCAGAGAATTTCTATAATAAAATGAATGTTTTGCTAAAATAATATTTTTGATTCAGACAAAATCTGTTTTCACAACTAATATACCATTTAAACAATAGGAGAAGGATATATCTAAATGTGTTTTCAGGAGTAAAAGCATGAATTAAATATAAAATGTCACAAGATGCAAAGAAAAGAGGACGATGGGTGTATCAGATTTGAAATTGTATTATGCAGCTTGATGTTCAGTTTGGATGAAAGAGTGCATGTTATTGCTGACAAATAGAATGCTTTTGGATTGAAAATGACATGGACTGAGATATGTGTGGAGTGGATGTTAGTGGGACAATAAATCCAAGATTAATGTAGATTTTAAAAATATTTGTAAATGTGATGTTGAAAATATGGAATAAATACTTGTCATGAGGCTAACTTATATGGGATACTAGAATTTTGCCAATAGTAATGTAAAATAAAATCAGGAGAAGAACTTGTAGTATAGTTGCCAAAGGTTCTCTTATTTACAATTATTAGAAAGATTTAGAGTAAACAAAATAATTTATGGTTTTGAACACTATGAGTTGGGTTATAATGTACACATGGAACAATGGAAAATACATGGTTGAAAATAATTTAAATATACATTATGTTATAATTTTAAAGAAAGGGGTTTTTTTAAATAAAGAGTTGTAGTGTAGGTATAGGTCACCAGAGAAATTGTTTAGAATATATAAATCAAATTTATGTTGAAACGTGAACAACAAGAAGGACATTTTACTATGTATGGTGGATGTATAAAAAAGCTAGATAATTCTGGTTCAAATTTATACACTTATTCAGAGTATTTCAAAGATAAATGTACAACTTAATCACAGGTGCTTCTTTTGAGATTGATGAATAAACAGTTGGAATAAAATTATGGAACTTTGTTTTTTTTATATGATAACTGCCACAAGATTATTTTATGGACAAGGATGGAAAGATTATCCACAATGGAAGAAAGATTAGTGAAGATGATGGAATTTTGTGATGGCTAAATTGACTTCTTTAATCAGAGAAAAGGCAGTGCCTATGATCATTCCCGACTGGAAACCACTTATAGATTTTGTGCCTGAAACAAACAAAAAAATGAAGTTATGATTTATGGTTTTGATTATTAGACAGGATAGATTATAGAAAAAAAGAGATGTTGCTATCATAGAGTAAGAGGTAAATTTATAACTGCTGTAAAAAAGATTGAAAGCTTCTTCTTTTTCCTTTTTCGTCCTTGGACTTTTAACTTTCTCTTCAGTCTCTTTTTCTTTTCTTTTTCTTACTTTGTATTAGTTTTCCATCTTCTTTTTTTTAAAAAATGATAAAAATTATGTATTAAAGAAAATATATTCTCAAAATTTGTGCAAACTGTATAAAATATCTCTAACTTTTTAAAAAAGATTTGCTATGAAGGATTTAAAAAAAAATAGTTGATAAATGTATTTTCTACAAATGCCAAAATGGAAAATTGCCTTTTTTTAAAAGGAGGAATATTGATCTGTATTGAATTCAGGGAAAAGGAAATGTTCGACATTAAGAACTGAATTAGAAATGTGCCATGAGCTGGAATATGAGAGTAAATTTGCCATTTTGAACTATATCACTTTTTAATATTTATTTATTTATTACATTTATGTGCCAACTATCTCCCTGATGGTAAATCTGGGTAGCATACATATAATAAAAAGCTAAATTGAAAACCAAATTACATTTTTAAAACTATGCAAATATATATGTTAGTTTCTCAGCAGTAAAGTTATACCCAAAAAAATTGGTATAACTACAACAGTCCTCCTGAAGACAAACTAATCTAGAAAAATATTTTCCAATAATTTAGATTATAATTCTTGTATTTTAGTAGGCTTAATTAAGTGAGGGGAAACAAAAGGGGAATAAACCCGTTGCATTTAGCACAAACAGTGTGAATGTGGAATGTAGGATAGAAAATAGTTGTCAATAATGGTAATTATCAGCTGCAAAGAATTGACACACACAGGGACACACATCATTATTATTATCTCTTTGATGATCATGCAAAAAGTGATTCAAATTGTCAATTTGATTCAGATAATTGATCCATTCTAATTTAACATTTTTAGTCTATTCAGAAAACCCATCTAACTTTTCTAGTTGGGTAATGCTATTATTCAATTATATCTTTTTATTATATTAAATTTTAAAAGAAAATCAGAACTCCCTTAAAAAGGTCTGAAAACTAGAGTTTGATTAAAATTTCTTATAAAATGGTTTTCTGGATTTAAAAAAAACCTGGATTTTTTAACCTCATTGCTGAACAATATCTCATTGTTACTGTTGCTATTATTATGGTTTGTTGCACAGTTAGCCAGATGTTCACACTGGATTTGGCATTTTTATCCATCTGTCAAGTCCTTCCCAAGGACCTGAGATAGATAGAAGTTGTTGTTGGATGATGTTAAAGGTATCATTGCAGGATGTCAGCTGTTCCAAGTAAAGCTGCCTTTTGCAATTGACTGATGGTGATTTTGTTAATTACTATTATTAAAAATTGGTTTTCTCAGCAGAAATGATTCATCACTTATATTTTTTATGTACACTGAGAGCTTATGTACCGAAGAACAATTCCTTGTCCTGGCCAATAAAGAATTCTAATTCTAATTCTAATTCTAGTTCTAAATGGATAAAAACTTTGAATGCTTGCTTAAGTGCTGCAAATATTTGTGAGAGGATATAGCAGATAGAAAAAAAATTGAATGGAATTTACCCAGGCAAACTTGGACACTCAAGGGATTATTATTCCCAGGAGTAGTAACAACAGAAGAAACTATTATTCTCAATTGCCAAAGTTCTCTGAAACAAAATAATTTCTGATGCATAATGAAAGTCAGACTGCCACCCAAAGTTTAGAAAAATCTTAGAAAAAAGGGAAAAAAAACATGGTAATAAAAGGCATCCCTCGCACAAGCAACTGCAAACTGCATTCACTATATATTCACAATTTCAACCTGTATCTTATTCAGGTATTCAAATATATTTGAACGTATGAGTGCAGTCATTTTGCACAATATTCTAAATATTTGTTTTCTTCAACTCTTTCTATTTGGCATATTAAGAGAAAGCAAGTTTTATTTTTCTGATTTTATCCCACAAAATTATTTAACCTCACATATTTTTATGTATGACATACCATAAGTAAATAAACTAATTGTCTATTCTGAGTTTTTAGTTTTTGCTTTTTGCTTAATTTTGTCTATTTTTTCATAAAAACAAACACATTACAAAAGTCTTCTTATCACAATATTTTATTTCCTGAATAATCTCTACCATGTTAAAGACAACATAAAGTTGTTATGTAATGTAAATACTACATTATGTAATGTAATTCTGAGACATATTGCTCAGTGTAATCTTAAATATACATATTCAAAAACAAGCCATAAAGGCTTTATTCTAAATCATGGTTTCCCAAACTTATTTCAATAAATTAATATTACTTCAGTTTGCATGTTACATTATAAGTCATGTAGAGCAACATAATGCATAATTGCATATAGTTTATATAACTATAGTTTTCTTACTAGGTAGATTAGTTGAATATTAAGTGGCCCAAGACAGCAACCAAGCTTTATGCATAGTCAAAAGTTCTCAAATTTCCAGAGGCAATCTGGAATACTTTTGTCCATCTTTTGTTACTGTTTTGTGGTTATGTTATATTTTATGTATATATTATTCATCATACATCTATTATGCAAAGTATGCAGGAGTGCAAAATAGCATTATAGAGACTGTTTATAGCTAAGTTAATTAAAAAGATCCTAGTAGAATGGACATTTGAACTTGGATCTATCCAGCTTTATAGTAATATTTATTGTCATCTAAATATAGAGTAATTTCTATAGCTATTTTCACAATAATCCAATTCCCTTCCCAACCTTGGCATGCTGACTGGGGAATTCTCGGAGTTGAAGCCCAGAAGTCTTTAAAGTTGCCAAGGTAGGACACCCCTGCTCTAAATGGTTTGACTTCAACTTCTATAGGCAGAATCACCAACAGCAAAGTGATCAGGCCATGGATTCCGTTCTCAGAGACTGTCTCATTGCAGGTAGAACTCTAATTCATGGCCAATCTAAGCATAAATAAAAGTTATTTTGTACCACAGAAATACTTGCACATTCTACAAGTATAGAAATATCCCAAGTTATGGATATTCAGGGGAAATCTAGCCTCTTTCAGTACAGGACAAAATTCACTGACTTGGATAGAAAAACAATCAGTAATAACTCTTTATCTTATTTGCATTGAACTTCAGTTTGCTGTTGAAGATTAGTGTAATAGACCAATAGCATTTGATCAAAAGCAAAGCAAAAACTCAATATTCATTTATAAATGAAATCCATATTCACCTATATTTCCATTAACACGAATAGACTTGCCAATGAATTTATGACTTATATTCAATAGTTTAAGTATATCTGTTAAATTGAATGACAAGCTGGGCATATCACTTTTGCTTAGGGCAAAATTCATACATTTTTGAAGCACTATTTTCCTGTTGGAAAATCACTCATGCCACGAAAAGCCTTAAATCTGAGACCAACAAATAATGCATGTTAATTTCCTATTAAATATTCAAACTTGCAAAAAGTTCCAAAAATTGATAGAAATAAGCAGTCAGTCATTTGCATGCATTTTGAAATTTATTGCTTCGCCAGCAGAAAATATTTATTGTAGTTTTTTATACAACACAGATTTATTTTGTTTTTATTTCTTTAATTATCTATTAGATTTTAAAACAAGCAGCATGCGGAGTTGGATAGGATGGACAATATATATTTTTTAACAAATATTCTTACAGCATAAAAATTGGCAGCCTACCAGAGTTGGTTATCAGATGGATACAGTCAAACTGGAAAGATTCTGTAGTTAGTCTTTTTTTTTAGAATCTGGTCCCTAACTGGGAACCTCAAAGGTCTAGCCAAGAGAGGAGGGAGAGAAGAGTAAGAGAGAATGCCAGAGGACAAGAGTAAGAGAGAATGCCAAAGAAAAAGAGTAAAAGAGAGTGCCACAAGTGGCTTGGAAGAAGCAGTGTTGTCTCAGCCACAACTTTCTTTTTGTATTCTTCTACTGTTACTCCCATTGGAGCTGTGTGCTTGAACTATAAAACAAGAAAAGAAAGAATAGTCATTCTACAAAAAAATTATGAACATTAGATGGCAGAAAAGGACATCAAACTCTTACTCTGTGCTACCATCCAGTGGTAATTCATGAATTGTTTTCTGTTGAATGACTCTCTGGACTTTTCCAACACAGATATTGCTGGCCTCACCTACATGAACTGGTTTGTTGAACACATACAGCAAAGAGGGGGCAGGATCCCTGCTCCCCAAGACAGCTGCCTTCATTATGTTTATGTCACTGATTGGATTAATAGAAAAAGAAAAATACTAGTTAATAAGTCCCAGAAACAATGGAATAAAATAAAAGTGGAAATTTATAACACATTGCAATGTTAATTTGATAATAAAATATTGCTTTTTCAAATAAGGAATGTCAATGATATCATTTAACAAAATATGGATTCAGAAATATTATTGTCTGACTGCATATGTTTCTCTACAGTATATATTTTATAGAAATGTGATGTTATTGTTCAAGAGGCAGAAAATTGTGTCTTGGACAATTTTGGGGGGATAAATCTCTCCTACTCTGCATTTGCATAGATGGGAAACTAATTTTCAGACATGAATAAACTTACTGGAACATTCATTCTACTTTTAGAACGGTGATTTTGGTTACTGTTTCAGATCTCTCAAAATCTTATTTTTAGGACACTTTGAAAAGACAGCTTGGCTGTCATTCAGAGAGGTCCTCTAAAGATAGGACTTGTTAGAGATTCATATAGAAAGAATTGCCTAAAGTTTTAGGAGATTCATGGTTTGGTCACGGGCTGCAAAGTTTATTTTGCTTGTGGCTACTCAGTCTTTCTAACTGAGTAATTTATTGTCTTAATATCATAATGAATGAAGCAAGTTTAGATGTGGGAAAGAATGAGATAAATATAATGTGATGACTATAAATGCTGTTCTCATGAGTGAAAAAGCTTATTTGCATGAAAAACTGCACAGCAAGAATCAGTGGTTGTGGGAGCCTATAGTGGAGTACTAATATGTTGCTCTTTCCTTTCAAGGATAATAACTTTCCCAGTTATTGACTCCTGTTTCAGATAGATTGTATGTGGGAGACATGTCTTCTTACAAAGCAAAGCAAAATGCTTGGGGTGCAAAAATATTCCATAAAGTGGGTGCCATAGCAGAAAAACCCACTGCCTACGACTCATTAAGTATAGCTCCATAGTTGATGGGACCTGCAGCATGTTTTCTCTTCTGGATCTGGTAGGGCAGGCAGATGAAACTGAGGAGAGCTAGTCTCTCAGGTAACCAGGTCCCTTGCTATGTAGAGCTTGAATTCAGCACCTTGAATTAAATCATAGCTGAGAGAGACATTACAGACCAACCTGGTATTTAGAGGCAGCAGTTAAAAGCAAAGGCCTCTGAAAGTCTTCTCACTGATATAAGGACTAAGACCATGGAGTTTGAATGCAAAATCAGTATAAGGCATTTGAGCCACATTCCCTGAAAATCACCCATTCCCCATCTCTCACCAAAGCCCCAATGCCCATCACCACAATAAGATTTTTGACCTGCCCATATCTCCCCAACAGCTGCATCTCCTCTAATTCCTCCTCTAAGGATTGGAACCTTCCATAAAACTCAGTCACATTTATCCAAGGGAAGGGAACTTATGTACCAAATGGCAGTTTAATTCCATTCTCTGGAAAGAACAGGGGAAAAGGCAAAATTGACCGGGGCAGGGAAAGGAGCTTCCACAGTAGCCTGCTACTCTACTAATACTCCCATTCATTCAACCACTGTCAATACCTTCACAGTTCTAGAGTCCAGATAAGCTTCTCAGATGAAAAGCTGCCAAAATATAGTGTTCAACAATTTTTGGCAGCCACCATCAAGTTTATACAGCTTGCAGAAGAAGAGAGGCTGGTAGCAAAAAGGTTACAGATGTAAGTTTGTCCTCCAAGCTATTCCTCTGGCCAGGTCCAGATCCATAGACATGAAAAACACAAGAAGTGCAACAAGACTTGACAAGCATGACTAGTACCAGAAATAGTCAATATGGCTCTTTGGCTGAACTAGCTCCTTTCTGTTCTTTGAACATCTATGCCCCAGATGCACCAGGTCTTTAGGCATGGTAAACACCACAGTGAAAGGTAAGCATGACTGGTACAGCCAACAACAAACATGGCCCATCCTTCATATCCTCTGACCCCTTCAAGATATCAGAGCAGATCCATATTCAAGAGCAATCCCAGTAATAAACAAAAAAGAAACATTCTAATTCACTTATCTAACTAAGAGGATCCGGTTCTCTTTGCCATTTTTTTCTTTCTATTTCCTTAGTGTCTTATGTATTTAAACTTTTCTTGTATTATAAACTCTTCTCTGTCATTACAAATTTACAGATTAGTGAAAATAATCAATGTGTTGTAAATAATTTCCAACATCTGAAAATGAATATCAACATATTTCAGATTTCTCACTCTGTGAGACTCAGTTCTAATTCCTGGTCCATATTTGTCTATTTGTGAGCTTTATGATGCATGACAATTCTCTCATGCAAAAGATAACCATCTGGCAGAGATAAAATGCATTTATGATGCTCTCTTAAAGAAGAATTGTGTCTAATCCTCTTTGGATATACAGGTAGGAATTGGGAATATACTTTATATTTACAGAGTTAAAACATGGCTCAAAGTCTAGGAGCTGTTCATTTAACTCTCACTTTGATTTCTGCTTTGGTTGCTTTGGAAATTTGGAATATGTTTGATTTGTGCATTTTTAAAAAGCATTTAATTAAAAACCTATTCAAACGATGCATACTAAATTCCTTGAGTTGTTGTTTGATGCAATTTACATCATCATATTTTTCACTTAATATATTAGAATGGATTCTTAAAGATCTGTATAATCTCACATATAGGATTTTTTTTTCACGCTCAGACCTTTCTTGAATTGCTTGGAGCTGATTCACTATATTTGGGAGCTATTAATTGTGATCATTAGGAAGAACATTAAAATTACATATATTTATCACTTGATAAGTTACATACTTTGTACTTCAGTGATTTAAATCTTATTTATATATGACTAAATTATTTGCTCAAATTTTCTATTTTAAAAAAGTTTGTTCCATTTTATGTTAGGTAGGTAGTGTATTCAGAATAAATGTTCCATGGAATATTTATGTAATCTGGCCCTTTAGCAGCAGATTGGCGAGCAAATTCTGTTTGGATTCCAAACGCTAGGCATCATTCCAAAAGGTAGCTTATTTTTGCCAGCAGATCCTTTTATAAAAGTGTTTTATATTTCTGCACGGGAAGATGTGACCTTCATAATTTACTTGGAGTTCTGTTCTCAATTGCATATGGGATACTCAGAGACACACAACAAATTATAATGCTGTGTATTGTATTTGTAAGTGGTATTTTCCATTGACTTGAGGTATTGCTAACTATGATGTGCTTTCCAGTTATAAATATTGATAGAACAAAGATGGAAGTGTTTATACATATACATGTAATATTTGATTAGCTTTTGAATACTTGTGGAATAAAACATTAGCATTTCTAGGGAAAAATGTTATTTAGAAAAGACAACAAATCATTAAAATAAATCATATTTCAACTTTTTTAATTACTTCATCTATTTCTTATTTTATCTATTGTTTTATTTTGATTTTGTTCTAGTAAAATTAAACTTTATGCTCACTGACAGGGCACAGTATGTAGAACTGCGGCTTACTACTGTGGTTTATTTGTCAGAGGGTGAAGAACAAAGACCAGCTAGATAAACAATTGACTGTGTAGCAGTGCCTACCAGCCTGTGTCAGCTTCTCCCATTAGACTTTATATATTGACTTTTCTTTTCCAAATATCAAGATGTTTAGAATTTAAGGGGAAAGCTGTATAGCCAGAATAAGCTCTAATTAGTGTAAACTGCCATTTGAGGATTGAAAAGATACTTAACTTTGCTGGGCCATGGTTAACCCTGCTATAAAATTATTAAAAGCCATTGTGAAAGAGCGAGAACTGCTTTAAAAACAATTTGAAGAAAAGCATGCAAGAATGTGGATGCTACAGAGAAAGAGTGAACATCCACATTATTTTTCTCATAAAAGTGTACCTATATAATTCCCTTTGCTATCTTGGAACAAAACTAGTCAGAGATTTCTTGGTACCGAAGATATAAATAACACAGACAGATCTTTCAGGACTGGATTCAGTGTCTCAAACAACGTTGCCGTACCATCCGGGATCATTGTTTTAACCTTTAATAGTAGGAAGAAAAATGTTAATAAACATCAATGACTTGAATAAAACTTCAAATCATTGATGAGTTTTACCTTACAACTCCTGAATCATAGAGCATGACCTTATCCTTTCGCATTTGAAGTTCTTCAAGTGAAGGTGTGAATAAGGTCTAAGCCCCAATCTTAGGCTCAAGACAACTCTGGAATTGTTTTCTGAATTCACTTGAGTGATATAATCATCATCCCCACAATGCGGAAATATTCCATATTCATCAAATTCAGTTTGAAAGCAGTAGAAAATCTGGTCAACAAAGGAAAATTGAACCCTGAACTCTTAGAAATACAAATCAATAATGTAATACCCTAATGTAATCAGAAGTATTTTAATAATGTTTTCTCAGAAGAAATCTGTATCCTATAAGATTTTCACCAAAATAGACTTGCTTAGCTTGTGTCTGAAATGTAGGTGTTTTTTACATCTCTCTCTCCTTTTCTGGCTCTCCCTCTCCCTCTCCCTCTCCCTCTCCCTCTC
>JANHFL010007894.1:23103-44474 GCA_032468155.1 Oxyrhabdium leporinum
TAGTGGGATTTGAACCGCTAGATTGAATCAGCAGAAGTGGCCTGCAGTTCAACACTCTAACCACTGCGCCACCTAGTCCTTATATTCTTTCTAGCTATTCTTGATCTTCTTCTGGTCGCTTAATACATTCCCATTACAATCTTAAAACAGATTCTTGCTGGGCTAAAAGGCTGAATTGCATCATTTTCACTACGGCAAATATAATTTTAATATTTTTCTTCCTCTTAGCTTCTTCCAGATGTTGACACTCCCACTGCCTATTTTTGTGTTTCTGGGATTCACATTGGAAACTTGCATTCAGCTTTTTAACTTTGTCCTTATTATGTTTGGCTTTAGCTGATCAGCCACTTTGATGGTGTCAATTGTTTCTTGTCTTTGGTTTTTGGCATGATACATACTTTTCAGCAATTTCAATGATGTTACCTTGGATCGCTTGACACCATTCATTTGATTTTTCTATTCTAGATTCAGTGGTTAAAACCTATTCTTAACTTCTATGGCATATGTAGATGACATATTGTTCACATTGATTATTTGGGCAATAGTATCTTTTTTTTTCTTCATTTTGCAGTTTGAGCTTCAGTTTAGCCCCTAGTAGCTGATGGTCTGCACTACAGTCAGCTACAGGAAGTCTCTTAATAGATGCAATTAAACATTTTCAGCATTGCTGGCATAAAATGAGTCTATTTGATTTCAATGTTGTCGATTTGGTGCTGCCATGTGTATAAACATTGCTTGTGTTGAATAAACCATGTGTTCATTTTGCTGAGATGCTTTTCCTGGAAAAAAATCACTAGACAATCACCAGCTTCATTCTGTTCACCTAGCCCAAACTTGCCTACAATTCTTGCAACCTCTCCTACTGGCATACTTTTGCATTGAAATTGTCCATAATATACTAAATATATTTTTTGCTTGAGCACATTGGAGCTCACTGTAAAAAAGTTCAATTTCATCATCATTTGAGTCTACAGTTGGAGTATACATTAGTAGTATGTAGTATGGTAGTGGAATGCCTCTACCTAGTATGTAGCCTAGTATGTAGTATGTAGTATGGTAGTGGCATGCCTCAAATTTGGATAGATATTATGTGACACTGTATGCTCTGTAATTCTCAACACATTTAGCCACTTGCACACTTAGGCAGAACTGATGTCTGATCACATTGTTTCCAGAAAAATAAACTATGAATTCATCTGATTTGAATCGACTACTGCCTATCCAGTGTAATTCCCTGATGCCAGGGTTGTCTATATTTGCTCTAATCACTTTTTTTTTTACAATTTCAAGTTTCCCAAGGGACATGTCTCTAACAATCCATTTTCCAATTTGATATAACTTTGTACAGTGTAGGCAACCTCTTTCATCATGGGGCCTATCAGTTGTTGGGTTTCCTGAAGGCTTTCCTACAAAAAGTCATAAAATCCCTGACTAATAAAAGCTAGCCCTTGTTCTTCTCCAGTATCTTGTAGGCTACCATCCAGCCTGAATTGGTATCCATATCTGTCATGTTGAGTTATTGGCTCTGGTGAGAGTTTTTACAGGGTAGTTCACATTTGCTTTCCTTAATCCACCATTTAATCTGGGCTTGGGATCAACCATATGGCTGGGTTAATAAGTGTATTAAAATGAACTTTATTTAAATGGTACCCATCATTTTAATTCATCTTAAAATGAAGAATTACACATTAATTACCAATGTATTAGTATTACGTCAATGACAGCTGGTCTTTCTACTGTTGTCAGAATGAAAAAGTTGTCACAATTTCCTGGAAGGACTGTGCTTGGCAATTTGTTTTTCAACAGAAGTCAGGATAATTAAAAACCCTCCATCACATTAGTTCACACTACTTTACAATTTGCTTTTGGACATTATAATCTAGATCTGCTCCAATAACATAATTGTTTTTGTTCATTCCGTCAGTCATTTTAACCCAGATATTTTTCTAATAAGTAAATCTTTATTGTGAGTTTTGGCCAGTTTAAGATTTTAGCTGAAATAAGAAATAGTAATTAAATTTTAAATTAAAAATGATAAGACTGGAAAATTACTTGAATTTTGGGACCATACATAGAATAATATAGAGTTAGTTCACTTTTAAAGTAGGGTTTAATTAAAGTTTTAGGTAGTTTGATTCCATATAGAGAAAAGTGATGTTAAACAATAACATAGGGGTTTAAATACAATCTTTGTCTAATCTACTTAGCTCATATTGTCAATTATTTAGAATGGTAAGGAAAGCATAAAAGGAGAATAATTGTAATGTTATATAGATGTTGTATAGATATATATCTTTCCTTAGCTTACTTACATTTCAATTAAATAGGCTTGTCAGGGTTCCGACCGATGTCCTAATTAAATCATTAGCTTTAAGCCAAGCTTCAAAAGAAATCCAGTTATTTATTAGGAGCTTCATGTCAGCATGTTCCAAGTGAAGCCAACTCTGACCCCACGTAATTTACAGTCCAGCTCTGACCCTGTTTTTCCCCTCCCCCCCAAGGTGTGTCATCAGTCACATTTTCCAATGAAGCAATTTCATGTCTTGTAGAGATCACTCCTCTCCGGCCACTGTGTGTAATCTTGGAGACAGCCTTGACAGAGATATGGCTGGAATGTATTTTTGTTTTGAGTGACATGCTGCCTTGCTGTAGTTGCAACTTTGTTTTCACATTCCCCTTGCCTATGGCAACTCGAGAGCAGGCCAGGGACCTCCAGTGGACAAGTTTTCTACTTGTTAAATGACAGGTTATCTGATTGGGTGTTATGCTCATATATTTTGAGTTTTGCAGAACTCTTGATTTTAGATCTCAGGTGGCTAATGAGAAAGAATCATGTTAGGTCTTAGGACATTTCCTTTTTGCTTTCTGGCTGTAGCTCCTGAATTACTCTTAATTCTTAAGAGTTCTTAAGTTCTCTAATGTGAAAGGACCAATCTGCAGAGAATCCTAGAACAAGTAATCTTTGGAAATTGAAGCCAATTATCTTGCGAGATTATCCTTACAAATATCAAATGAATTTTGTAAATTTGTATTTTCCTTATTCAATTAGAATGAATCAAAATATGAATTATTTCTAAGGAGATCTTTAGTTTCAAAGCAGTATTAGCCAGATAGAATAAGATTACACGACTAATAAGCAAAAGTACTGGTAGATCCTAGTTTTATAAACTAAACATGTAAATTATCTTTCATAGTGGTACCACATCCATTCAACTGGATTTCTGTCCAGGTGTAGATACTAATATACTAATTCATCCTGTCTTGTATTTTATCTGCTTTGTAAAAATGAATTCTTCAATTGATATATGTTGATATGAATCATTCAACTATATAATATCTAATAAATTAGTTCTTCCTGCACTAAAAGTTCAACTTCTGTATTTGGACAATGTGCATTTGTTTCCTCATACAAATATGGTACATGCTTAGCCATAAAGGCTGAAGGGGTGTTTTTTTATGTGCCACATTATAGTCATAGTGGCAAGGGAAGCCCTAGATTTCTCAATACAATATAACACATACCAAGAACTTGTTAAAATGTGACATCTCTAGAACAGAGGAATAATATCCAGGAAATAGTAAGGACTCATCCTAACAAATGAGTTAGAACTTGACATTTATTGCACAAAAAGTGAACCTTGACCTGAATATGGTGGTAGCGAAGTCAGTAAATTTTGGGCTCTATTTCAATTGCCTGCAGTAAGATCAAAATTAATGCTAGCTTAGGAAGCAGGTAAATACACAAAAATGTGATCTTTCTTTATCTTTCTAAAATTGAAATCCAAAGAGTTTTTTTAACATGCTCATAAATCAGAAGTTTTCTAATAGATTTTCAAATTATTATCAATTTATATGATTATCCCCTCCTTCCCCTGTTCTTTCTCATAGCACAAACATCAAAACTACAGAACAAATTGGTTTAAACATTTAAAAAAGAACTATTATATGTAAGGCCACTATACTATTTGGAAGTAAAAAAAATCAAAGCTCTCTTAAGAATTTAGAGCAAATTATATAGTTATTCAAGATTATATTGACTAAATATTTATTTAAAAGCTATTCTCACATATTTGTATTGAAAATGTTTATCCTGATTCTGGGCACTATCAAAAATCTGTCACATTTCATGCATTCTTCACTAGTCTAGGCTAGTTCCTTTTTTAGCAGGAAACATAAATCCAGGCCTTTGAAACTGTATTTACTATGGATGAATACACAAGTCTGTTTCATTTTCTCTTGACTGTGTCATTTTCAGGCATATTCTAACCTCATTCTATTTTATTTCTGCTTGGCAATGTTTGTAATGATTTGATGATGCTACTGTTTTCTTTGTAGTCTTCATGCTGTGAGTCACCTTGAAGTTTGTAAAATATAAATCATGTAATATAGTAAATTGAATTTAAAGAAATATAATAAAATAATTTCAGAAGCCCTCAATGAGATCAGTTTATATCACTTCCAAATATGGCATGAGTCTTTCCAGGCAGAAATTACAAAAGAATGTAGTTTTTGGGTGGGAAAGAAAAAAGTTGAAAAGGACCCCTCCCTTGTCTTTTAAGGGACACATGGTGATTATGATTTTCTAGTTAGTCTTTCAAAAAAAACATAAAATGAATATTTTGGGAGGAATGTTGATAATTTCACAGACCCTCCCTATGTTGGAATGAATGTGTTAATGCTCAGTGTGCATTCCTATTATCTGGATGTCCTGTACATAAAAGGATTAGCTGCTGTGATCTCAAGAATCTATGCTCTCTTCCAGCTGTTTGTCAGAAGTTCTTACATTTCTCAAGGTAGTGCTTTATTATCAAGCTGTATCATAACCTTTTACTTTTACAAAATAATTGGATGAAATATTTGCCCCCAGAAGAAACCTGAGGTGAGAGTTCAGTTGTTTTTCTAAAGCAACAGTACATACTACACCCCAGAAAGTCTATTAATTGTGTAGACAGCTTTTCCTCTTTTTTCTTACACTGCACCACTGTTCAGTTTGATCCTTCATACTAGCCCTTAACCTTATTTTGCCATCTGAACTCTTATTTCTGACCTCACAAAGGATATTATGAAGGCTGAGAACAAACCTTTCAAAACATGTCTCAGAAACACTGGCTTTCCCACACAGTATGGCTACACTAGAATTCAGTCTGCCAACTTAATGCAGAAGTGCCATAACTTTACTGAAGCACTTCAGGTCCCTCCAGCTGTTCCCTTTATCATGTCTCATAGCTGGAAGAGGCTTTGGTGCATGTCTTCTGAATACTGGATATGATGGAACAGACATTGGATGCAAAATAATGAAACTGCTGTGCCCTTCAGAAGCAGGGAGATATGTTGCTTTGTGAAGCATCTTTCAAAGGTGGCTTTGCTTGAGGCATCACTGAAAAAAACTTGTAACCACTTCCAAAGATTATGAAAGAAGTGCATAATTATTTTTCTTTGGCTCTTCACTTTCTAGCAATGCAATCGGGAATAAATGTGTATGAAAATAATTAAGTTTAATCAGAATGTATCCTTTAGTAATGCTGCTGGATAGTTTTCACAAAACCTAAATTTAGACTGGAACAGAAGTATACAATTAAGTGCATGTTACCCCCAATCTTTGCATTCATTTAGAAATATCTTCCTACTTGTTATTAGTAACTGTCTGGAATCATAATTATTGTACTCCTTTGTGTTATTATTTTGGCACTAAGATAATGACATTGTTCCATTATGCTTGACATATTGTATCACTGAATCTTCTAACTTTTGAAGTACTTCTTTGAAAATGTTTCTAATTATCTCAAACCGAAAAGAAAACATAATTCATTTTAAGATCTTTTCTTCGCCACTGTCATATAGATTGGATTTCTGGCAGGTAACCAGAGGAAGTCCTTGACTTACAACCACAACTGAGCCCCAAATTTCACTTGCTAAGTAAGACATTTGTTAAATAATTTTGCACATTTTACAACCTTTCTTGTCACGCTTGTTAAGTGAATCACTGCAGTTGTTAAGTTAGTAACACAGTTGTTAATTAAACTGACTTTGCTTGTCAGAAGGTTGCAAAAAGGCATCACATGATCCTGGGGCACTGCAACCATCAAAAATATGAGTCATTTGCCCAGTGTCTGAATTTTCATCATGTGACTATGGGTGTCCACTCTAAAGTGAACCTGGCTGAAGTCATCTTTTGCTGCCTCATAGTTACCATGAACTCTGAGAGGGAGAAGGGAGGTGGAAGTAGATAGACCAGCTAACAGTCAAAACAAAAAGTAAAAAAAAAGTTTTCTTGTGGGAACCAAGGTCATCCCAACAAGTGGCAGTTGAAGAAGGAGAGGAGTGACCAAGCAGCCTGCCAGCTATTTCATTGACAATGTGACATCTGGGGAGAGAAATATTTTCTCTTTTAATTAGGAAAAAACCCACAATAACTTTTAGATTTTCACTAGCTGTGACAATATGATGTATCCAATAAACGTGTTCTTTGAGTTACCTGCCCCAGAGTTCTGATTTTGGCAGATGCATTACTCAAAACACTGACAATGGGGATGCTGCAAAGGTCATAAGTGTAAAAAACATGTCACTTTTTCAGTGTCATTGTAACTTTGAATGGTCACTAAACAAACTGTTGTGAGTCGTGGACTACCTGTATTCTTTACCTAAATTACAGTATAACTTAAAACACTTTGATTACACTTTTCTTTGACAATATAGCCTTTCTTATCTCTGTGAATTCTTCATGATATATCCAGTGAACAAACATTGCTATCCACCACCCTTATTCTGTATTGAATGTTTGACTGTAAATGCTTCTTCATTTTCAAAGTTAAGTATTGTGATAAAATTCAGTGTAAGCTGAAATGTTGCCTTTTTATGCTTTGAAAGTTTATTTTTTAAATCCCTACTGTTAGGTATGCACTAACGAAGGAAAAATTTATAGTCATGCATTCTATATGCAAATAGAAGAACTTATTCTTGCCCATTCTCCAAACACTGATGGAAGTGCCCTAAAGAGTGAAAGGCCTGCATCAAATGCAGTGATATTGTGATGTTGAGAGTACATTATTTTATCCCATACATATTAGTCTTTGGTGTTAGAAATTGATAAAATACGATATGAGTGAACCAAATGCTGTAATATTCATTTATTCTATATATTTATTAATACAGTTTATATGCCTGCCCATTTATTCAGGAAACTCTGGGTGGTCCTGTATGTAATATGGATGTAGGGAGAATGAACAAAATGCTTTGATATCGATGGACAGAAAAAAAAAGATACTATAGATTTACCCCACACCTCATATTTTTCTCTTAATGTGATCTTGGAGGAAGATGGGGGTGATGGAGAGAATAAGAAAAACAGAAAATGCCGAGTTAGTGGCTAACAGCACTTTCCATGATATGCAAAATTATCAGATCCAGAATCTTTGAACGTAAGTCAAATTTTGTTAAAAAAATCCTATGTTTGGCCACTTTATGGTCTCTTCTTATTTATTTTTTCTGTCCTTAGCTTGCAACTCTATTTATTTTCAGTAATCTATATTGAATTCAGTGGGGCTTGCCTTTAACTCTGAAAGTTATAGAGTTGTAATTCTGCTTTACACTTTTCTTCTCAGATTATTGATGTGCATTATTCTGATTCATACTATAAACACAAAAAGTGAGAGAAGGAACGGGATAAAAGATATTACAGATATGGATATACTTCAGCAAGCTGCCTCTTTAAAGCTAATGTGGTCTTATTTATGCATAAACCATTTTATTCCCGTGATTTATTCATCCTTTTCACTCTTAGATGTACAACAACATTAGGATCCAGATGCCAAGCTGCATAAATATTCTTCCAGAAGTAACATATGGCTTTTTGGCAAAGTTATCAAGCATCTGAATAGAAGACTTAGTTTCTTCTGAGTATGTAATACTCTTGGCTGGTAAAAGGCTATCCACACTGCTTTTATCTCCTTGAGCTATATTTTCTCTTCTGAAATACCACACCTCTTCTTCCAGCCTTTTTCAGTATATTTTCTCCCCTTGGGAATAAGTTATATAGATGAAGCTTTTCTCTTAAACTTGGCAGTCATCCAAGACTTGCCATCTTTAACCATTGTGGGAAGGAACTGGCAATAATACAAATTGATTGAAAGCTCTAGGATTTTATTTTGCTATCTGGCCTAAGACATTTGCAAATATTTACCTCCATAATAAAATGCAATGTTTGCCTTTGTTGTTATAAATATTAGTAATGGTACTTAGGTCAACAAAACATTTTTTTTATCCGCATTATTGCTGTTTCTATCTGGAACACGTTAGCTATCATGTGCCATTCCCTTTTCAACAAGAGGTTGAGTTAATGTTTTTACTCTAGCTAGCAAGGCAAAATTTAGTATGACACATGAAATATTAAAATAGGAATAACAGCATGGGTATATGTAGCGGATATATTCTTCTTTTCCAGCAAGAATGTTACTCTCCTTGACATTGATCAGGGTTCTGGGGGACAATAGTTATTATTTTCAAGGCACCTGACAAGCAAAGAGATACACTTTGTATTTATCAAAACAGTTAGACATTTGTTCGCGAGGGGAAACATGAGAGGTTGACTATTTGTAAAGGACAAATTATGCATGAAAATAAGGGAGCATGGGATGTTTATGCCTGAGGGTTGGCTGTAGGATTCATAAAAATAAGAAGTAGTTATAGTGGATAACAAAACACTGTAGGGAATGAACAAAATGCAGAGATGCAAGATAAAAGCAGAGGTGAGAACAGAGAGGGAGAAGTAAAGAAATTAAGAAGTGAATCAGCTGAGGATACCTTGTATGGCTAAAAGTTAGAAATAATTCCATGAAACAGAAATGAACATATAGAAAAGACTAGTGTACATAATTCCAGAAATTTTGAGTGAAGAAACCATTTTAGGTTCATAATAAATGCTCTTCAGACAGACTTAGGCACGTTAACTGTGAAAATATTCATGTGTTTCAAAATAACTGGGCCTTTTCTTGTAAAAGCATATTCCTAATTATGTATTTAACTATCCATGGTCATGCTGGATTATATGGAAATATATTCACTGAAAATATTAGGTATGCATTAAACCACTTTTCATCGTATTAAAATTGTTTTGTGTTCTTTGAATTAGCCTTTTCACTTTTAGCATTAAATTGGGTCAACTGTTTCAGATTTCTTTCTTAAAATACCCACATTTTATTTATGTATGAATTTTAAACAACTCCAATAAAGATTGTAAGTGGGATACAAAAGTAATTGATGTACAAAAGAGCAACAAATCTTTTTTTCCTCTGCACAGCTATTTACTTTTGGCTGCAATACTGAAAAATAGTTAAACATAAAATAACTGATTATTCAACCTATTGCTGAGAAAGAAGAACATCCTCTCATTAATAAGGCATAATTAAGGCAATCCATTTTATCCTCTGTTTGAGACAGAACTGCACTGCAGGGTTGAAGTAAAAAAAAAAAGAAATCTATGTTTCTTTAAGAGTACTAGCTGAAACTCCCTTCCCTTCCCTTCCCTTCTATTGAAAAATTGAAAGATCCAGAAATTTACCTTGTCTCTGTAGATAGTGCAATAGTGTGGCAGCTACAGGCATGAAAATGTTCAATTAGCAGAAACACATTTAGAATAATAAGAGATGGTCAACAAAGATATTTCAATAAAGATACCTAATGTAAGAAGGGAGAAAGATTGTCTTTCTGAAGAGAAAGTGCTATACAATTAGTAGGAGATTCAGAAAAGAATTCTTTATATTGTACACAAGCTATAAAACTATTACAGTTAGAGATATACCCAGTTAACATAATTCAAATTGGATCTCAACTTGGTGATTGGAAAAAAGGCACTTTGACTTAGAATTATTATGATCGCCACATCCTATGCATGAGTCACTTGAATCTAAATGTTATTTAGGAAAATTTAATCTCTCAATGATTAACACTGCAAATCAACCCTTAACATTTTTAATGTTTAGCTCTGCTATTATTATTTTTTTGTACAAATAGCTTCTTTGCAAAACTCAGAGAAATACTGTTGGAAAATTACAGATTCTTAGCCAGAGAACAATAGACTGATTTTTGCTAACAGCATTTTTTTTAGAAGTTGTAATTCCTTATCCATCTCTATGGACAAAGTGATACATATTTCAAAAAGGGACATGTTTGTGTGCTCTGATTTAATTTTATTATGATTGGTTTTTTTTCTCTTGTAGGAGAGCTACTTTTTTCTTCTACAATTTTTAAACCATACAAAAATCCAGGAAGTGTTAACTGTTGTCTTTAAAGGGAAAATTAATAGCATTAATATGTGTGTGTTTGTGAATGTATTTATAAGAAAAGATGCTTCTTTTCTGGTTTTGCTAATGTTTTTTTAGTAAACCTTAAAAATAATAGCACAGACGTGTCTTTAGGTCAGAAACCTGCAAAGTAATCAGGAAAGTAACAGAAGTGGTTCTTGGGTAATTATCCATTTGGGGAGGAGGGAACTAATTTTCTTCTCTGTTCTGGCATACTTTGTATATATATATATATATATATATATAAATATGGCACAGTAGTGGTCTAGGCAAGAAACATATTTTTAGAAGAATAGATGTGGAAGATAGTATGCCATAATGAATATAAAGCTTTTTCTCATTTGCTTAATTGGCATTTATAACAAGCCATCAAAAGGAAACCCTTTCCACCAAGTCCAAATGATTCTAAGACTGTAGCCCCATATAAATTAAAGAATAAAATAAGAAGAATGTATGTAAAAGTCTCATCTCTTTTAGTCAGCAAGCTATATTTGATTTACTTGTCATGGTGTTTTTTGGCATTGCATGTTAGAGTCCAGGGTTGAATGTCAATGGCCATATATTTAACTTGCAAAATTTGAATAAATGTTTATAGGTTATACATATTGAAATTATGTGATCCAACAAATGTTTCTGTCTTACTGTCATTATTTAGCAGACATTATTGCTTGTAAATTCAGTTACAGTCATTGATTGTTTATACTGCAGTTGTTTGAATAGACTGCTCCCAATCACTCACTTCAAATTTTAATATATTTCCTTTCTTAATTAATGAATGTAAACTGACTTCCAGGTAGACTTTTAACTCTAAGTAGCAGAATTAAGAGTGCTATTTGGTTTTGTGTAGAATTTCAACATATTGCAGTATTATTTAGAAAACCAGTATAATAGGCGACTATTGGAAGATGGAAGCAGAAAAACATACAGTTACAGAAGCAGAAATGGCATGAATTTCTCTCATTCCAAAAAAATGAATTCACAAACTCTATGAAGCCTTTAACATCCTTAATTTGGTTAGAAAACTAGTAAAGCTTACTGAATTCTAGAACAATCCTTTGTTGCACTAATATAATGCACTACATAATGATGCTTTACCTAAAGCAATGTCTATACAGAACCTTGCTTAAATAATTTATAAATGAGCAAACATACACTTAATTGTTTTCCTTCTTCATCTTCACCTTCACATTGTAGTTTACAAGGAAACTGAAGTTGCAGCCATATTGTGTTTCTGTGTCTTCCTCGGGGGTGTCAAAACACTGACAAAGTCTTAGAAAGATGTCACTTGAATTCAGTCTGGTTTTATAAAGTTAGACATTTAATGAATTCCTTTGACCAGCCTGATTCAATTCAGATTTCTTTTCCACTTGTAAAAAAATGAATTAGAATATGATAGAATTCTTGATATTGAATTGAATCAGCATTGAATTTGCTATGGGGAAAATTATCTGCATTTAAGCTGTTAATGTTCTACGAGATGCTTGGGCATAGGTGCTTATGAGGCATCTTCAGTCTTGCAACAATTAAATAATATGTACTTTATGACTTTGATAGAAGCAATAGCAAGCAAAATTGAAACCACTATTTTTAAAATATATAAAGGTGATAGCTTAAAGTAAAAGAATATTTCATTTAACTAAAATACCTATGATTAAGTTGTGAGACTGTTTATAGAGGTTTTCCCACATCTAATACCCAAAGCTAATTCAATGCTATGATTACAAGACAAATCTGTGTCAGAGGATATTTCTAAAGCATTTTAAAACATTATCTGCATTAACTTTCCCTAAAAATATACTTTAGTAATGAACATAGGAAAATATTAATTTTGAAAGGTTTCAGTTCTGAAAGTATTTTTCCAATGGTAAAACCAAAGGTTAAGTTATGACTTACTGACTAAATTTGCAGATTATCCCAATCATTCCTAATCAGCTGTACCAAAATATCAAATACCAAAATTCCAAGAATATTAAATGAACTATCCACCTAACCCAAGGGTGTCAAACTCAAGGTCTGTGGGCTGGATCCAGCCCATGATTTGGATCCTGCCTTCGGGACTGTCCGGTCTACCCAGTGCAAAGAGAAAAGATGAGGCCAATGTAGCTTCATCCCGGTCTGCCCAATGTGAAGAGGAAGCATGCCAGCAGTTTGGGGAGTGTTGTCAAGATGGTCACGCCCACCCTGTCAATCACACCCACCCAGTCAGCCACGCCCACCCAGTTGGTCACGCTCACCCAGCTCCCCGAGGTCAACCACCGCCCTGATGTGGCCCTCAATGAAATTGAGTTTGACACCCCTGACCTAACAAAACCTAATCTAACCTGCCATTTGCCTACCTTAATTTGTGCTGCATTAGAACAGTAACAACAGCACCATCAGCCAATCTTATTACTGAGAAAAATAGGACTTGACATCCAAGCAGCACTTTTTGTGTTAGCATATTCTTTTGCAGGCACAAAAATGGGTGGTTACATTTTAGCATAGATGTTTGTTTAATTCTTAAAGTTTATAAGAAGTATTATCCCATTCTTCTCTCTTTCTGTAGATGGAAAAACACTGTGAAATGATGGAAATGAAGTCACTTATTTCAAAACAAGATGTAAGTCAATACGCTGCTGTATTATATATAACTTTTTAATGAAAATCTTAATCATGAGTATCATTCGGTGCCATGCAAATGGAGCCCCATTGATACAAAGCTCTCATTTTTCTCCTTTCTGCATCCCCATATGCCTTTCATATTTGTTTCATGAGATATTTCCCTAATATTGCATTTTCATACACCATTCTTCTTATATTTGAGGACAGAAATGGAGTGCAAATTCCTGACCCTCTAGCACAGTAATCAGCAATTTTAATGCACAACAATGTTTCCATAATTTGAGAAGTGCAAATTGGATACATTCGTTTTGACTGCAAGATCAGAAGTAAGGCAGAAGCTTCTATTGGAAACAGAGAGGGAGGGAGGGAGGGAGGGAGAGAGAGAAAGAGAGAGAGAGAGAGAGAAACCATCTTGAAATAAACAGAGGCAGGGTGCCATGCTCTTCATAGAGACACTTTAAAAGAGTTTCATTTGAATATTCAATGAAGTGTTCCTTTAAAATTCATACAACTTTACCTACTCTGCACAATAATGCAATCTGCAGCTAGATTCCTTATTCTGTGTTGTTTTGTTTTGGTATTTGACATGTTTTGATTTTTGTTTTTACCTTGGAAGTGGCAAAGAACTAAATAAACCATAAGACGAACATGATACTATCATTATAAAGCATGGGCAGCCACTGAGCTATGTTTGCAATAGTTAACCAATGCATCTTTCAATTATTTAAAATATTTAATGTATGTATGTGTATTTAATTGGTTGGTTGATAGAATGTTAAAGCAGACTTATTAGAAGCTCAATTAAAACAGGAAAATGGACTGAAGATCAATTTTTGTGCACCCCTCCCACTTAACATATTGCTATCAAACTTTTTGCCTCAGATGAAAACATCTGTGCTGCAAGAGACTTGCTAATATTCCAGCTAATTTGTTAGAAGTCTGATTTTCTGAAATGCCAGTGGATTAAATATAACAAGAAGATTACAGCAAAAGACTATTGTGTTTAATTCACAGAAGAGGTGTGTGTGTGTGTGTGAGAGAGAGAGAGAGAGAAGAGAGAGACAGAGGGAGGGAGGGAGCGAGGGAATGAGGGATCGAGAGAGCGCTGTAGATGCTGTCTTTGGGTTGATGAAGCTTCCATGGACTCATAACTCTCCAAAGGGTAATGATATCAACACAATCCACCGGAGAATTCTTGTCTGTAATAAAGCCATGATTCAGAAACCATTAATAACTTTTTATTGATCATAAGAAAATCCACATCTGAATTCTATCTCAGTGAAATTCCAATAACATGGCGCAGTCACATTCTCTGATGGAGATAGAATGAACAAGTTGTTATATAATTCACCTCACCTTTTCTACTTGCTCATTCCTCCCTTTCTAGTTATGTCCACTAAAAAGAGACAAACATTAACCCTAGATTATAAACAGTTTTCTATTCCCTAGAGGCATATTACACATTTGGGATTTAATAGTTACTTAATACACTTCAGTTTTGAAAGGAAATATAATACTTTTGATAAAGACAAGCAGTAGAAAATTTAGGGATTTTTCAGTTTTAAATTAGTGGTATTTCCTTAAGAAATAACATGAATATCTTGTTCAATTCCAAATAACACATGAGTCAATTTTGTTTTTAGGACACTGTACATGCTATGATTCTCTAGGGATTTGTGCATAACATTCAAGAATGAATACTTTACTGGTTTCCTATATGCTACAAGGGAGGTGGATTGTTTAGAAATATTATATTAAGCCAAAATGTAATTTGTTTGGTTCCACTTAGGGCACTAGTTGAATTCTGGGACTATATTTTCAGGCCTAGCAAACTATTGGAACTCAGTAAATAAGTCAACTGTGTTTTACTTATAAACCATAGTTAAATTACTCACAGCTTAAATTTAGCACTATGTGCCACCTGATCAATAGGTACAGTGCTGAACAGAAGTATCATTTACATTCTTCTTGCCAGATAATAATCTAACCTTTAAAAAGAGAAGTGTTCATATTCCTTACTGAATGGAAGGATAAACGAACCCAGTGGAACAGCATATATTTTCTGTTTACATTATCTCAGATTTAATTGCAGGGAAGCTATATAGAATAACTGGGACAAATTCTTCTTTGGGACCACACTATTTATCAGATGACTCTTTATAGCTTAGTCTCTTTAAAAAAAAAAACAACTTACATAATATCTATCCAGATTTACCAGGATCAGGAAGCTATCAGGAAGTCTGAAGGCACTTTATTTAGACCACAGGTGTCAAACTTGCATGTCATGTTGCTGTCACGTGATGTATCGCAACATATTCCACTTCGAGGAGCTGGGGTAGGCATGACCCACATGTGACGCATCTGGCCCGTGGCTTCCCAGTTTGACATCCTTGATTTAGACAAATGTTTTGCCTCATTGCAAGACAACTGTATAGTTGTTTACATGAGGAAGCTACCATATTTTCATCAAGGGACAAAACAAGGAAAAAAACAGAAGTTTTATGTTTAATTAAATATATGTACTGAATGTCTTTTTATATTAAAGAAGCCATAATGCTTTCTGAACTCATTATATGATTTTTTTAAAAATGTTCAACAAATTTAGTGTGGCTTCCCTAAAATCAGTGTCTATGCATTATAAAATAAAAGCTATAATCTGTTCATAACAACAAAAGCTGTTATGTTTATATGAGAACGCAATTAGAAATATTATATAATTGTGTCAGCTGAAGGCAATGGGGAAGTTACATGTCATTCCAATGTAAAATGAAGGGAAAAAAGAATTTGGCCATTGTGAAAATTACAGCTGAGAAGCTATGATTATATCAAAATAAGATCTAAAGAACTTTTTACAATGCATCATATGAATACATCCCAAGGGAGAATCAGGATACATTACTTTGAAAAAGATTTCTGCTTATTTTGACATGATCAAACCCAGTCTGGGTCAAGACTTGGGGCTATGTTCATTTTGCAAACTACTTAAGTATCCTCTATGTTACAACAACTCGCCTTTTAGAAGGTTTTGAAGACTTGGCTATGTACCCAGACATAGGATCTCTGTTTCATGATTATTTTCTACAGTTTTGCACTGATATCCACTGGCAATCCTTCTTTATAATTTATGCTTTCTTGCTGCTACTTTAAGCTTACTTTAAAAAAATGTATTCAAATAACCTTTGGGCAGGAAAAAATTGGAATCCTATATAGCATATATATATATATATATGTTTTTTCCTTAATAAGGACTCCCTGCGCTCGGTCGTTCAGTCCCTAATCATCTCGCAGTTGGACTATGGTAAGGCACTCTACATGGGACTACCCTTGTAGCATTCAGAGGCTACATCTGGTGCAGAATATGGTGGTATTGGCAATTTTTGGGGGGCCCAAGAATGGCCCTTGTAACACCACTGCTCTGTGAGCTGCAATGGTTGCTAGTCTGCTTTGGGTGCAGTTTAAAGTGTTGGTGGTTATCTTCAAAGCCCTTCATGGCATAGGTTCAGGTTACTTGAGGGGCTGTCTCATCCCATTAGGATTAGCCCATTGTGCAGCAGAGGAGGCATGCTACAGATTCCATCTGCCTGATTATTCTGGCTGGCGGGATCCAGAAAGAGAGCCTTCTCTACTGTTGCTCCTGCCCCTCTATATATTATATGTATAGTGTGTGTGTGTGTATGTGAGTGTGTGTGTAAGCTTCAGTTCACAATTCATGATTCCAAAATAACTCTGAATCCTGTCATTGGTTACAAAGTCTTCCTAAATTCTCCAAGTTTTAAAGCAAACAGACCTCAAGAACAGAGAAACTGGCAGATGGAGATTCATTATACCTCATTCCTCCATCCAAGCTTCCTCCTGAGTACCATTTATTTGTTAGATGCATAAGAACTACAATTTTCAATCCCTCCTCATTTACTGAATTGGAAGGAATTGGAAGCTATAGTTCCTATTCTTGACAGGAGTAATATTATTACCTATAAGGATTCTGAAATGTATCTGGACTTTAACATCAACAGCTAGCATCCCAACTACTGATATTATCATTGACATGGATAATTAAGTGCATAATTGGCAAGGAGGATTGCTAATAAGCACTCTTCCTATATTTTTCTGAGATTCCTGGAAAAAAAAAACTTGGCAAAAGTGAGCTAATTATCAGATGAGGTGGAGAGGTTCACTCATTTCTAGTGATGAATAAAAGGTTAAAGTACTTGAATTTCAAGTAAGATAAATCTTTGAGAAATAATTCTATGATAATAGACACAGGAGTTCAGAAGCACAGCAGTAAAAAAATTAGGTAGAAAGAAAAATATCTTCCATTTTAAATGGTTCTTGTTTAAACTAATCAGCAAAATTAGTGTATATGTAAATTGGGATAACAAAAGGCAATCCATTTCAAATTATTGTTGCTATATTGGCTATATATTTGGGTGACAAATAAGTTTAATTAAATAATATTAATAATTGTAAATGACATGCCAAAATCATGTGATAGAATTTTTTGAAATATAGAATGCCTTTTACAGCTTGGGACATATGGCATGAAAATGTTGATTTTAAACAGTAGTAGTGTTGGCACTCCTCTAATAGATTGGACAAGGTTTAAGGTAATCTTTATATTTTCCTTTATTGCCTTGTGTTTTGAGAAGGGAATTGTGTCTGGTGATACCTCCTCTTTTACTTGTGGCTTAGACAAATATTGTGTTAGTAAAAGTACTTTTACATTAACTGCAAGCTGATATTACATTTTTACTTTCAACTGAGATTTTTTTCTTTTTAGCTGAAATTTAATTTTATCTTTCATCTTTTATTCATCTGTTATTTTATATATATATATATTTATTTATTTATCTGTTATTTTATATTTTTATATACAGTTATATAAAAATCTATCATTTTTATATAACTGTAGACTATAAACTATACCTAGAGGACAACCTCACGTCCATTTAAGTCCTATTCAAAATTAGCCATAGGAAGGACCAAAAGACTAACATTGAAGAATAAAAATGTTTGGTTTAATTCTTTTACAAAAAAAAATAAGAACAAAAAAAATTGTTCTAAAATTTGAAAATATTTGAATATTTTAATTTTTAGAACTCCCCAAATTTTTAAAATTTTTGAAAACAACTTTTAAAATTTAAATAAATTTAAATAAAAATGAAAATGTTTAAATTTTTAAATTTAAATGAACTTTCAGAATTTTCAAAATTTTAATTTAGAATTTTTTAAAACATTGGAAAACTCAAAAAACAGTTTTGAGCATTTTGTAAGCTGTTAAAATTGTTAATTCTTAAATGAACTAGTGAAAAATACATAATCATGGAAATAGAGACTGACACTATTGTGATTTGCAAAGTGTGTTCCATGAATGTAATTATGCTCCTGGGGGATCCAAATTACACATGTACCAAATGTAAACTAAATGAATTACTGGAAGAAAAAAATAAAGGGTGTAGAGACAAGTCTAGCACTCTGAGACTCAACCTACAAAACGAGTAACTCCAACCTATGCAAGAAGACTACATCCAACGGAACATAATAAGGAACAAAGTACTACAAGAAATGAACCTGTACATGAACCTTTAGAGATAAACCAATGGAAACATGTCACTCATAGAAGAAGAAGAAAAAACTCAAGAGCAATGTTCTTGCTGTCTAGTTCAGTCCAGTCCAGGGCAACTCTACTGGAGCTGAGCAATCAATTTTAAAGACTCCCCCTGGAAAAAATCATGCAGACACCTGGAAAAGGGGCATCATCTAGTGTTCCTGTGACAAAAAAAAAGTAGCCCACACTTCCCCAGGAAAAAAAGGCAAGTGTTGGTGATAGGAGACTCAATTCTTAGGGGAACAGAATCAGCTGTCTGTAAAGCAAGCAATCAAAGTAGGGAGATATGCTGTCTGGAGCAAAATCAGAGATGTGGCTGTGAACTTTACTAAAATAATCAAAGTCACAGATTATTATCCCTTTCTTCTCTTTCATGTGGGGATGAACAATATAACAATAAATCTAAAAACAATATCAAGAGACTATGAACAGCATGGCAAGAAAGCTAACGAATTGGGAGCTTAGGTGGTGTGTTCACCTGTACTTCCAGCCAAAGGTCAACATCCAATGAGGGAACAAAGGATTTTAAGAAGTGAACCACTGGTTGAAGAGTTGGTGCCATCAAGAGTACTTCAGATTCCTAGACTACCCTCTGTTATTACCTATAAGAAGGGCTTCTGGCAAGGGATGGACTGTACCTCACAAGAACTAGAAAGAATGTATTTGGAAAATGACTGGCTAAGCTTATCCGAAGGGCTTTAAACTAAAACTGAAGGGGGAGGATGACTTCTCCTAGTTATACTCCTTGAAACCGCAGCTACAAAATAGCAACCAGCTTTGTCAGTTAAATCTACATGCAAGCCTAAAGTGAAATGAATGATAAAAACGAACGCTATTTTGGAATAAATGAATATCTTATTCTCATATCCTATGAGAATATATCATATCAATATCTTATTCTCAAAATCCTAAAGAATCACTTGTAACTATGATATGGTCTGGAATTTTTATTCCAAGTCTAGCAGCCCTAACAAAAGAAAATAGCTAGTTGTGAATGTCTATTCAATCTGCTGGACTAGTTTACTTGAATAAAATAAGTGAAACTAAAGCATTGTAAGTGTTTGATTCATACACCTTTTTCTCTGCTACTTCTAAATTTAACACTGTGTGTAATGTTCTAAATGGATGAATTTTTATTGAACCCCAACTATAAAACATGATGGATTTTTGACATAAGAAAGAAGAGAAGAATGTAATTGTAGTATCTAATTACATGAGGCTGATGCCTGATCCAAACAGTTTGGAATGAGGAATTATCTATATGGTCCTGGGTCACAGCTTTATAACTTTTCCCCCACCCTGAGCTGTCTCAGTGATGTCATAGATGTCCTTTCGTTGTGCCTGGACCACAATGGATTTTAGCTCAGTCTAATTTGTTTTTAATCTGATTTGCCAGGATAGAAATCCTCTGGGTCCCATCAGCCAAGTACAGAGGTGGACTGCACATACTGTAACAACCAGTTCACGTAGTGTAGAACTGAAAATGTGAGCGTACGCGCATGAGCCTCCTTCACTGCAAAAACACGGGGATTTCCTGTGCGGGGAAGCTGCGGTGAATAGATCAGGTGAGGCATGGAAAGCAGCTGGGCTGCATGGGTGGGGCAAGCGAGCCAGATATATAGAACAGGATAGCACCAGAGCGGGTGGGTGGGCCCAGCCGGTGGTTGAAACTACCGGTATGGGCGAGCCGGTCCAGACCAACAGCAGCCCACTATTGCCAAGTAGTGTCGATTGGCAAGGACCAGGAGACTGTACCATAGCACTTGACGTCTGGAGCATCCTCCCACTTGTGTTTAGAATGGTCTTGACACTCCTGGCCTTTTAGATTGTCTTGAAGACTTGGCTATATACCCAGGCATAGGGTCTCTGTTTCCTGATTACTTTGACACCAACTAATTATAATATCTCTTATAATTAATTTATGTTTGGATTGTGTTTTAATTGTTAATTGTTTTTATGAGTGTTCACTGACCAGAGTTACTGGTTTGAGATGAGAGGTTATACAAACTGAATAAATAAATAGTTTAACTTAAGTCTGTAAACTAATTTTGTGTGAAGTAGGTGTTTAAATTGTAAAATTATAATCAAGCAAATGTCAATTGGTGTGATTTTCTGCAAAAATATTACTCCAAATGTGATTAAATCTACATTTTAAAATAAAAGTAAAGTTGCCTCAGATCAGAATCTCACTAACAAGATTCTAGTAATGGTTTTCTCTTCAATGAATGCATCCAGAACTTTACAATAACACAAATACGTTTCATAATGTCCAATTAAATGAATGCATGCCTGCATCATGATTCTTTGCTTTGTTAATAGGCCTATGTTATTTTATTAAAATAGATATGTATTATGATTGTTTAATTGTCACAGTATTTTAACTAGTGTATTTTAATCTACCATTTCCATTCCACTCAGTGTTTTGGAAATTCAGTGTCAATATTATTAACTATAGCTAACTATAGAAGTGTTCCAGTATCTCCAGGATTTTATTTTTCTAGTGTGTATATAGGAAAACAATATATTTTTGAGAAAGGAAAAAAAATCTATGAATATAAGAATTGAAGGAATCTCATAAAGACTACTTTGGACAATTAAAACTCCTCTGCATAGTGTTTTCTTTATCTTAGGTATACCATAAAATTTTTTGGCAGGGCACTGCCCAAGATTCGCTGTCATGCTGGTGAGTAGCTGAGTAGGTTTTTTGCTTCCCGCCCTCCCCATCCCAATCCAGCGCGGCGCAGACAGCAATGGAGGCAGAAAATGGGGCATTTCCATTTACCCTTCTCTGGGCCTTCAGTGACCATGGGGAAGGCCATGGGGAAGCGCGCTGGGCCTCGGGACTGTGGGGAAGGCAGGCAAGTGGG
>JANHFL010007895.1:27053-47441 GCA_032468155.1 Oxyrhabdium leporinum
CTAAGGCTTTATAGAGTGGTATTAGTACCTCACTTGATCTTGATTGTATCCCTCTGTTGATGCAACTTAGGATTGCACTGGCTTTTTTGGCTGCCGCTACACACTACTGGCTCATATTTAGCTAGTTGTTCACTAAGACTCCAAGATCCCTCTCACAGTTACTGCTATTAAGCCTGGCTTCATCCAGCCTATATGTGTACTTTTGGGATTTGGATTGCGGGGTGCTTAGATCTGGCCCTTGGGGCCACCCTAGAAATAGCAAAGGACTGGCCCAATGTGCCTCTGCCAGCAAAAATGGAGCTTGCGAGGGCAGAAGGCAGACCTTCTGAGCACCATTTTCATTGGCAGAGTGTTGCAGGAAGTCATTGCTGCCAAAACAGAGCTCGGGAGCCTGTTTTCACTGGCAGAGTGCTCAGGCCACCACAGGTGCCCCTGACATGAGTGATGTTGAGCTGGCCACTCCTACCCTGGCCCCTCAAGGTCAAACACAATCCCGATGTGGCCCTCAATGAAATCGAGTTTGACACCCCTGATTTAGAAGTAGGGGCTAATTATATCAAGTTGATTTTTTTTAAAACATACATGAAATAAAACTAAATTGTGATTTATTTGAGAGTAGATATAACTGTAATAAATGAAAGTTCAAGATCCAGATGGATCTCAACAGACTTGAACACTGGGCTCATTCTAACAAAATGAAATTTAGTGTAGAGAAAAGCAAGGTTTTACACTTAGGAAAGAAAAACCAAATATACAAATACAGATTAGGTGAAACTTGCCTCAATAGCAGTAACTGCGAGAGGGATCTTGGAGTCCTAGTCATATGAGCCAGTAGTATGCTGCCAAAAATGCCAATGCAATCCTAGGCTGCATTAACAAAGGGGTAGACTCAAGATCATGTGAAGTGCTAGTATTGCTTTATAAGGCCTTGGTAAGACCACACTTGAAATACTACATCCAGTTTTTGGTCACCAGGATATAAAAAATGATGTTGAAACTCTGGAAAGACTGCAAAGAAGAACAACAGAGATAATTAAGGGGCTTGAAGCTAAATAGTATCAAGAACGGTTGCAGGAATTGGGTATATCTAGTCTAATAAAAAGAAGGACTAGGGGTGATGTGATAGCAGTATCCCAGTATTTGAGGGGCTGACATAAAGAAGAGGGGGTCAACTTGTTTTCCAAGGCACCTTTGGAAGCAATGGATGGAAACTAACCAAGGAGAGCAGCAACCTAGAACTAAGGAGAAACTAAGGAGATAGAAGATGAGAAGATCCAACACCAGCAGCCCTAAAGTCTGCCAAACCCTTCCAAAGGATATTTGTCTTCACCTTAGATTTACAATATTCCTGTGGCTGCATAGAATGTGGTGGTGGCAGGCAAGCTCCAGGGACCATGGGGGGGAAGCTAGCTATACCGCGCGGGGACCCAGCGCTGGGTGGGAAGTGAAGCAAGCAGCGGCTGCAGGCAAGCTCCAGGGACTGTGGGGGGAGGGGCAGCTAGTTACTAGGCCATGCAGGGACGCAGCACCAGGTGGGAAGCAAAGCAAGCCATGGTGGTGGCAGCAGGCAAGCTCCGAGGACCGGGGGGGGCAGCTAGCTAGGCTGCGCGGGGATGCAGCGCTGGGTGGGAAGCGAAGCAAGTGGCTGCAGCGGTAGGCAAGCTCCAGGGACCGTGGGGGGGGGGCAGCTAGCTATGTCGTGCAGGGACACAGCGCCGGGTGGGAAGCGAAGCAAGCGTCGTCATCAGGCATGCTCCAGGGAGCATGGGGGGAAGCTAGCTAGGCCGCACGGGGACGCAGCGCCGGGTGGGAAGCGAAGCAAGCAGTGGTGGCAGCAGGCAAGCTCCGGGGATCATGGGGGGGGACAGCTAGCTACTAGGCTGTGCAGGGACGCAGCGCTGGGTCAGAAGGGTCAGGGAGGCAAGCGGCAGCAGCAACTTACTTACGTAGGCAGGCAGGCAGGCAGGAAGATCAGGAAGATCAGGAGCAGTAGGGCCTCAGGCACATCCTTGTGGGAAGGCAGGCAGAGACACTGGGGTGGGGTGAGCAGAGGCAAGGTGAGCGGTGAGTGGTGAGGGGCGGGGCCAGCCAAAGGTGATATTTTCCGGTTCTCCAAACCAATCAAAGTTTTCCCTACCGGTTCACGCGAACCAGTGCAAACCGGCTAGATTTCACCTGTGTTAACCAAGATGTGATCCAAGAGAGGAATCTGGGAGACAAGCTAATGAATAATTAAAACTTTAAGGCAGTTAAGAGATGATGGTTAGAAAAGGGAAAAGGCTTAAGACAGCAGGGACACAATTTTAAAAAAAAGAGAAATAAAGGGATGGGATTAGTGAAGGGGGATAACATAGAAGAAAAATTAAAATCTAAATGATGGTATAATCAAATTATAAATTTAACAAGAAATGTATATTCGGTAAATGTAATGGAGATGAGTAATAATAGCCTATTTGTATTAAAAAGTATGGCATGTAGAACATGGTGACTGACATAAAAATAACCTTATAATTTGAATAAGCAATATGGTGATTGTGAGTTGTAAACTGGTTAAATATAATAGATAAGATTGAAAATTCAATGCTGGATAGAGGAAGTGCCCTTTAGACCAAGTGTTAAGGAGGGGTAATATTCAGTAAAAAAGTATTTGGTCTGCATGTCAAAAAAACAACAATCTCAGGTTCTTTAGCTGATGTTTCTGGTTAAAGGATCAAGTAGCAGATGATATGATGGATCCCCGAGGCTTGAAATAGCTTTCATTAGTCAAAATAGATGACATAGGACTAAAGGGACTAAGACAGCATTATTTTAGAGGTGTCCCAACTTTTGTATAGATCATTGCCTCAGCCTAAGCTCTGTGTACTGCAGAGATCCCTACAAGGAATAGCTGAATTCTTTTTAGGTTCACATCAATTCTGTCCTACTATAAACATTAAAAAAAGTTTCTTAGGACATCAAACTGCTTATATTCCCATCAAAACAGCTTGAGTTACAAAAGAAGTATAAAGTTGAAATATATCTGCTTTAGCCATAATATTCTAGGCAAGGTTGTTGAGAAAGTAGGTGGGCCCTGGATGAGACAGATTTGCTGAATTGCTTATAGTCTGGGTTTAGGCCTAGGCTTGGGTTGATTGTTCTTCTGGATCAGGATGGTCCTGTTAGATCTCAAAGTATCATTTAATATAATCAATCGTGGCATACGTTTGAGCTACTTGCAAAGAACAGAGTTTGGAAACACTGCGTCAGAGCAATTCCATTATTCTTAAGTAGGCAGTTATAATTGGGGTTGCTATGGGGAAATAGTCAATGTGTGGTGTCCCAGAGCTTGACTATCTCTGTCATATTAATTGACATCATATTATTATCTTAGTGGTAAGAACTGGTTAGTCTGACTGTCACCCCAAAGATAACTTTGTGAGAGCCAGCTTAGAACTAAGGAGAAACTTTTGACAGAACAATTAATCAGTGGAACGACTTGCCTGAAGAAGTTGTGGGCTCTCCAGCATTGGAGGTTTTTAAGAAGAGATTGGACAACCATTTGTTTGATGTATTATAGGCTTTACTGCTTAAACAGGAGATTGGGCTAGAAGAGTTCTTTCCAATTCTGTTTGTCTGTTATCTTCTTAAAGCAGTGAATAAATTGGAAACAATTGCAATACTACTGAGTGTCTTATTATAATGAACTGCTTAAGAAAAAACATTTTGCAGACTTCTGGCTGATGTTGCGGGGATATCGGAAATGAGGAGTGGGTCTCCACTCTCCCACGTCGAGTTCTCCCTGTTGGAGGGAGCCACTCTGTAGGGCTAGTGAAGAAAAGTGGGGTGCCCTGTAGTTCACGGAGAGTCACAACTCTCCTGCTGGACTCAGGGCTTCTTACTCTCCCTTGATGAGAAGAGGCAGTCATCATAGCTGCCATGAAGCTGGGACAGCTGAGGCAACAAGAAATGTGCAGGAGCGGCGCAGATGAAGAGTGATTGGAGCTGGGTGAGAAGATTCCTTTTTATTTAGACCCTAACTTTAAAGAAAAAAAAGAAAAAGAAAAATCCAGGAAAAGAGACTCTTAGAACTATCTTTTAAAGCAGCGAACTACCATAGAGAGAAAAATCCTAGACCCAAAAGAAAAGGAACAAAGGGGGAAAAAGCTAAAGACCTTTTAAAACACAGAAAATTGGACTTTTAAATTGGGCAGACATTGTTTTGGAAAGGCATTATAAAATGCTGGACTATCTACTTGAATCTATTTGAATAGTTGACTTTGCTTCCATAAACTGAATTAAATTTGGATTAATTAAATCTACAAGACTCGAAACAACACTGAAAACTAAGCTGAGGGTGCCATCTACTGGTGAATGGAATATACCAGACCCCTACAAGTTTAGAAATACCTTTTAGATTCTTAGATTAACAGAGTTGGAAGGACCTTGTAGGTCATCTAGTCCAACCCCCGACCAAAGCAGGAAACCCTAAACCATTTTTGACAGATGGCAGCCCAAACTCTTCTTGAAAGTCTGAAGTGATGAAGCTCGCACAATGTCCGGAGGCAAGCTGTTTCACTGGTTTTTGATGAGAGGAAACATTCATCTGGAGGATTGTGGTAACACTTCCTGTTCTATAACTAGTTACTTTATGATTACTGGAGACTCTATTATGAAAATAAGGAAGACTTTTAAGTAAAGCAAAGTGATTTTTGACTTGCAGAAGCTTCCTGGACTACTTAAATGGAATTGATAAATAATCCTGAGATGTAAAGGACTATGATTACTAAACTTTCTGAGGAGTAGCATTAGACTGGAATATATTGCTTTTGGACTTGAGTAAGAGCGGGACTTATTACATTAAGACAAGATGCTCCATCAAGGGAAAAGGAGTGAGATTTCAAGAGAAATGGTGTTGATGTTTCAAAGCATTAGGGGTACTATGGAAAAGAATCAGAGAGAGATAAAGTACCTAATGCAAAGCATATATGGGAAAATAGAAAATATGCTATAACTGATGATGAATGAAGATCAGAGTCCAGGAAAGAGAGGAGATAGCAGAAAGAATGGAAGAAAAGACAAAACGGACAAATCAGCAAACAAAGCAAGAAGATGGGAAGGGATGGGATAAAAATAATAATGACTGATGAAATAAATCAAGAGAAAAGCATTTTAACAGATTTAAAAATGGAATCAGATAACCTGAAATATACTTTTGAAAGAGAGATAGGGTGGATATTTTGGAGACCTGGCAGCTTAAGAGGATAGAGATGGGAGAAATGTACAGTCTGAATGGTGAGATACAGATGATGATAGAGATAAAGATACAAGAGAGGAGTATGGGAGGCAAGCCAAAAAACGAATAAGAATTAAAGTATTAAAATGAAGGAGAGATGATGGATAGAAGGGATATATATATATGTGTGTTTGTGTGTGTGTGTGTGCATGTGTGTGTATTCTAATCTAATCTGATGGCCTGATTAGAAATTTGAAAAGAGGTAGAAACAAAAATATACACCTTTATATGAAGCAACAGTTAGATTGGAGGTTGAAAAAGCGTATTACGATATAATTTTTTTATAATAGAATATAAATAATAATTTGATGGGAAAGATTAGAGGATGAAAGATGATATTACTATGTATGCTTATAACATCATTGGCATTAAAATGCAATATTGAAATATTGAATAACTAATTTTTTAAAAAAGTATGTTAATACTAGGATTATATACAATATTTTTTGGAGTATAAGACGCACCTGACTATAAGACACACATAGTTATTAGAGGAGGAAAACAAGAAAAAAATATTCTGAACCAAATGGTGTAATAATATATTTAATAAATTATAGCAGAATAATATTTCAATCTTGTAAAGTCAACAACAGTATTAAGAACTGTCATCACTGTCATTAACAAATGTGGAGAGACTTTAAGGTTCAAGCACTTTTCTAATTTTCTGGAAACCCCAAGAATTCATCATCGCTAGTGTCAGAATTTAGGAAGCTCAGTTCCTCACAATCACTGATATCACTTTCTTTGCTACCTTCATATATGATATCATCTTCAGTTCCATCTAAGGCATTGCTAATGCTGTATTTTTTGAATGACCATCCACAATTTCGTCCTTCACTGAGTGCCATGATATTTTCACCCATTCACAAACTTGAGTGATAATGGGCCTCTTCATTCATCCAGTAGGTGTCAGATCATGACTACCAGCAGTCATCCATTTGTTCCACTCTTCTTGCATATAGACTTTAAATGGTTTGTTGATGGAAACATCAAGAGGTTGCAACTGGCTGGTAAGACCCCCAGGAAATACAGCTAGATGAGTCTTCACTTCTTTAAATCTTTTCTTTGTGGTTTCATTATTATGTGCTCTGAACTGGTCGAGCACTAATAAAGCAGGTTTTTTCAGAAGCCCTCCAGGACGTTCGGACCACACTTTTTCAACCCATACTCTCATTCCATTTTTGTCCATCCATCCTTTCTCACGAACATGCACAACAACACCTTTTGGAATCACTTCTTTTGGAAACTTTTTCCTTTTGAATATTAACATCAGTGACAATTTGGTGCCATCTGCACAGCGGGACAACACAACCGTGTAATGTGTTTTCTCATGTCCTGAGGTTTTCACGGTTATGCTTTTGGCACCTTTCAGATCAACAGTCTTATTAAATGGCACATCAAAGGTTAGCGGGACTTCACCCATATTCCCAATCTAGCCAATTTCAAAAATATTTTTCTTCCTAGTGTCAATTACAAATGTATGAAAAGACAGAATCTTAGATTCATATTCTTTTGGCATTTTTTGCGCAATTCTACTTTTGGTGCGCATAGCAAGGCCATATCGCCTCATAAATCTGAAGCACCATGATGGTGATCCAGTAAAATCCTGAATGCTTTTCTGTACAGCAATGCATTTGGCTTCATATATTACCATTTTTGTGGAAACTCCGAAGCCATTATTCCGGTGACGCGTGTTCCATTCTTTCATGTCCACCTCTAACTGTGGCCACTTTACAGCAAACCTACAAAAGTTGTGCTTACTTTTATCTTTTACTTTTTGCAGCTGATCCACCTGTTTTCTCTACTGTCTTATCATTTTTTCAGTTGGAGGTGGTCCAAAATGTTTCTCTGCTGCTCTGTTTCCATGTTCCTCAGCATATTTCGCTACTTCCAGTTTAAAAGAAATTTTATATGCTTGTCTTTTCTGCTTTGACATCCTTGTACTGGTATGTAGTGTCAAGAGGTACCGTAGTATTTTTCTGCAAGAAAGAACAGTAATGTGTCCTTTATAGCAATACAGAACACTGTAGCTGAAACCATGTTCATACATTCATACACAAGATACTTGTATGCCATATACAGTACATGCCACACTAGCTCATTATGCCCCCACCCTAAACTAACAATAGCAAGCTGAGAATTTTAGGACATTGGTGATTCTTTTCCTCCCCCCTCCCCCCAAAAAATCTAGCCATGTTATCTCTACAAAGACAAACAGGCAGACTCTAGCATGCCTGCCCATGCTAATAAAACACAGTCTGCCACCCCCCAAATTGCATCGATGGCTGCGGTAGGGCAGAAAGCCATGCCATGTCCAGTGTTAGGGGGGAAATGGATGGCAAAAGGAGCCCCATCTCACCACGAGTGCCCCAATGAAAGACAGCAGCAACCAGGCAACTTCCCTTGCCCACCCTCTCTGGTGCTGGAAGCCAAGTCGTACCTCTCTCTGGGCTCACAGTCCATGCAGTCCACGCAGTCCACACAGGCCCGGTGGTGGGGCAGGTGGCGGCAGTGGTGCAGCAGGCGGCAGTGGTGCAGCAGGCGGCAGTGGTGCAGCAGGTGGTGGCAGTGCAGGTGGCAGTGTGGCAATGGTGCAGCAGGTGGTGGCAGTGCGGCTGGTGGCAGTGGTGCGGCCGGCAGTGTGGCTGGTGCAGCTGGTGGTGTGGCGGCGGTGTGACAGGTGTCAGCGGCAAGGCATCAGTGTGGCCAGGGGGGCATCAGGTGGTGTGGCGGCCGGTGGTATGGTGGTGGTGCAGCCAGTGGCGGTGGTGCGGATGATGGTGGCAGTGCAGGTGGCAGCAGTGATGTGGGCAGCAGTGATGGTGCGGCAGGCGGCAGCAGGCCATCCTCAGTGAACTGCTCGAGGAACAGGGCAGGCAGTGGTGGGATCAGTCGATTCTCCACACAATTTTAATAATGGTTCTGCTGAACTGCATCAGCCGGGGAACACTGGTGCCTTCACAGATGATTGGCGGTTGGATCGGCCTCTCAGAATACTGCCACCACTGCACCAACTCCCCCCCCCCCAGGTATGGCTGATGCAATATTCAATGTACAAAATGCACATTTTCACCCACTTTTTTTTGGGGGGGGAGTGCATTTTATACTCCGAAAAATATGGTAAGCTTGATTAATGTAACAACTATTATGATTATCATTACTGATGTTTGTATCAAAATGAATTATACTCAGGGGCCACGCTGTTCATGTATTGATATTGATGTTTATTTAAAAATAAAAATCTAATAAAACAGCAAAAAAAAAGAACTAGTAGGATCACAAAATAGACAAAGTAATAGAATATGAAAAATCTAAAGTGCTCTGGAATTTTGGAATGCAAACAGACAAGCATCTGCTACATTACGTCCCAGATAAGAAAGACAAAAAAGTCTGTGTAGTATACATGGCAGTACCTAGAGAGAGCAGAATAAATGATAAAAAAACTGGAGAAAATAGCACAATACAAAGAGCTGAAAATAAAAGTAAAATGATGGTGGGAAAAAAAAGTAAAACCCCAAAACATCTGGAGCATGACTTGAACACCATTGGTTCGACAGAATCACCATCACTCAGTTGCAAAAGGCAATTTTACTTGGATAAACTTATATCCTTCAACAATATCTTCAACACCCTCGAACAACAACATCTGCCCATTCCAGATCCTTGGCAAGGAGTCAATAGGTGGATAAAAGCGTCAAATCCAGTCTAAACATTTAGCTGTTAGAAAAATCAAAAGCTCAAAAAATAAAAATACTGTATTGATAAAAGAAATTGAAGATGAATCTAGTAATCAAATGGAAGAACTAATAATAGCAGCAGAAATGATTAAAAATTGAGCGAAAAGCATTAAAAACTTGATATTTCTTGGAAATGATCAATTCCATGACTTTTGATTCAAATATCTGATTTATATCTAACTATAGCTAAAAAGCTTAATGAAATTGCATAAAAGAGATATCAGCAACTTGTTAGCAACTGGCAAAATATCTGATTCAAAAACACCCAGTGAAAGGAACAATAGCAGAAAATATTTGCCTAAAATGTTTGAAATATTCATAGGCATAATAGCAGACAGTATCCAAGATTATTAAGTGGAAATAAATAGAACAGAAAGCAAATAAAAGAAAAATAATGGTACCAAAAAAGGTGTTTGATTCATTGCCATATAATTGGATCTTTAAATGTTTGGGGAAAAATGGTGTCTGTAAAAAGATTAGAATATTTATGGAAAAACAATGAAGCAGTGGAATACAGAATACATGGTAGGAAATAAAAAATATGGGCTTGTCAATATTAAAAAGGACATCTTCCAGGATGACTCATTTCCACCCTTATTGTTTGTTACTGCTACGACCCCACATTCAGTGATTTTGAAGAGAACAAATCTTGGCTATAAAACAACAAAAACTGCTAATAGTACATCGCATTTGCTTTATAGGTATGATCTGAAGTTTTACAGAAAATCAGAAAACAAAATCAAGTCAGTAACAATTACTGTAAGATTTTTTTACACAGATATGGTAATGGAATTTGAGAGAAATGTGCTACAATAGCAATAAAGCGGTGTACAATTAAAATGCTGAATGGCCAAACCATCAAGAGCCGTTAGGATGAAGCCTACAAGTATCTGGGCATTTTACAGTTGGATAACATTAAGTGTGGACAAATTTAAAATGTGATTTGTAAAGAATACATCCAAAGAGTGAAAAACCTGCTGAAGACAACTTGAACAGTGGAAACACCATCAAAACCATCAATACCTGGGTGATACCTGTGAAATAATACACTGCTGGAATTATTAACTGGACACAAGGTGAACTGGACAGTTTGGACCAACCCACCCCCCAACAGAATGGATGATTTTTCACTATGCATTACATCCCTACAGTGATGTTGATATATTATACCTGCCACACAGAAATGGAGGCAGAGGTTTACTTTAGGTCAAACAAACTGTCAAAGAAGAAAAGTGTGCATTAGCTGAAAAGCAGTCAAGCACTGATGCAAGTTAAAACCTGGAACTTAATAAATGTACAGGAAACAAAATATGACTATTGAAATTGTGTAATAAAAATATCAATGTTGGCAAGGCAAAGCATTACATGGTCAATTTCTACAAAAGATTGAAGAGAAAGTTTTTTGCCATTGCAAGAAAATATTTGATGCTGTCTGTATTTGATGGTAAGATCAACCAAGTAAAACAATCAAGCAGTAAATAGCTTAATCAAGGAAATACCAAAGAAATAAACAATACTCAACCACTACCAGCAGTCATAAGACAAGCTACTGCAAGCTATAAACAGAGAGCAAGCTCTTTATAACATTGAAGATGCTACCTAGCTTGGTAACAAAATGTCTGCAAGCAAACAACTAAGCTCAGAGAACACCAAGGATTCCATACTGAGCTACTATATAAATATCACTTCTATTGGTATGAAACGGTACTGCGGCATCAATTTTATAAGTGTAAGAAAAGTATAATTATTCAATCCAGTAATTGAAATTAAGATAGAACACACCTCGCTGCAGTATTGTAACTCCTATTGCTTTCATTTTGGATTTTAATGTATGGAAGAGTTATCTTGTTGTGCTTTTATGTCACACTATAATATTTCTGAATCTGGATGAGACATGATATACTTTTAAACTGAAATGAAGTAGGTTGGATTACTCTGAAAAACATGTTTCACAGCCTGTATGACAGAAATTGTAGATTTATGAACAATTAGATGGAATGGAAGACATTTGAGCACACAAATATTGATATAGTCTAGGTCAGGGATCTCAAACTCACGTCGTCACAGTGGCATCACATGATGTATTGGGAGTTTTTTCCCCTTCACTAAACTGGGCATGGGCATGGCCAACACATGATGCATCCGGTCCACGTGTCAGGAGTTTGACAGCCTTGATCTAGTTTTATTTTAATTACTATTCCCCTGGTGGCATTCCTTCTTAATGAATTTTTATGAAAAATATCAAAACCTGAACATAAATTACATTTACATTTTATTCTATTGTTATTTTATTCTGTTAATTCCTCCTTCTCTCCTAAGCAAATCTACCAGCTACTAACACTGAGAAAGACAAGAAAGAGTGGAATGATTCCTTGCCCTCTGTTATACATTAGGGACATATCCTTAGGGCATTTTGAATACAAAGCTTAAATCTTCAATGAATTCATTTCTATATACATTTTAGTAGACCACAATACACTTCATCATATACTTGAACTATAGATTGTGATAGCAATAAATATAAACTAAAAGTGAGAGTTAACAAAAAGAAATGTAACAAAAAGAAATGTGTCACCTTTGGTACGATAATACAATCAGAAACAATATGTTAAAAATCAAGAACTGAGGTTTTGATCCTGAAGTGACTTTTCTTTTGTTCTGTTTGTTTTGTAACTTCCAAACAGATGTTAAATCCTCAGAAATGTAGTCAATACATTAAAATACCACGTCATTGTCCAAAACTTGCTCAAGTACTATATTATTTCATTTTCTTAACTGAGAACTAGGAATATTAAAGCATAAATAAGCTTGCACTGGTTGACTAATAACTGATAAATAATACTGAAAACATTAAACCATGAAGATGATTATCTCTTTCAGACAGGATGATTAACAAGGGTAAAAAGGCAATTTGTTGTGGAATTACTCAGAATTTGTGATGCAAAATACGTTTTGCAATCTAGGATTGCTTTATTTTTATATTAAAAAGCACTATCATTTTGAATGGCTTAATAATGGAAGGATCAGTAAGAAAAGCTGAAGGAATGACACTAGATTGTTATGATTGGCTAAAACATAAGTGAAAATTATACATGTGTTCCACTTCACATAGTTTTCTTCAATTTAAAATGGATTTAGATCAACATTTGCATGTGTGATAGCAACAATTAATAATGAATCAAATAATAATGCTGAATTTGTGGGTGAACTCCCAATGAGTATTTGAAGTTCCCTAATGTATTTCTTTTGGGAAATATCATATTGGGATTTAAATCAAGTCAAATTTATGTAACAACTAAGTTTTTCTTATATAGAAAGATTTGGACAAATTTAAGATTCTAATTTGCTAATAATATAAAGGACACAAAAGTGAAATGCCAGAATGATTATGTTTTCTCTGTTTTTGCTGATACCTGAATACATATTTTCATCCCTAGATAGTGTGACAATTCTCCTAATAAGTGAAGTATTTGTAAAGGAAGCACACGTACAAACATAAACTTTGCCTATATTTCCTCAGATTGGCCTTTCAAAACATCTTCTGTGAAATGGGTCTACCCATCCTCACCTGTCACCAATCTGCATTGCTTTCTCCTTTGAAGTCCAAAACATCTAGCTGCTTAGATATACAAGCTAGAAGCAAAGTGGAAGAGCAGCAGTGCGGGACCATTTTACCATGGTGAGTCTGGCCATAGATACTGTCTTACTTTCTATATATAAAAAAAGTTTGTCTCTACTCTGAGTTGCTCTGCAGGGGATGTATCAATGGAAAGTTGAAAAGGATAAAAGTATAGTAACCTCCCACAAAGCTAATTAACTTGTTGAAATCATATTGTATTTAATTTCTTTGCTGATAGTTTTCTGAGCAGCACTGAATGCATGAAACTATTTTGCTGTTTTCAAATCTAGCTGGCTTGAAACTATAGTATTTCTGTGCTTTCAGCAAAACAGTGCTATTGCTCCATAAGTGAACATTGTATTCAAAATGTTTTGTCAAGACTGGCTAGGAAAAAATACAAGAAGGAACATATTTTGCTGTCTTCCTGGCATGGCTCTCAGGTAGTAAAATAAAACAAAATAAATTGCACACTGGAAGACCACAGGGGTATCAAAAGAAGAACCCTGCCACTGCTTTCCCTCTCCTTTCATAAGATACATTTTAGAGTTGGGAAGAAACAATAGCATAACATAGTGATGCTGACTGGTCAGCAGTAGTAATGCTGATAAGAAAAAAATGAATAGAAGAAATCTTGTGTCTCAATATAGACTAAAGACACAAATGTTTAAATTGTTATTAAAATCCTTTGTGAATTAGGCATGGTTCTCTGCATGATCCAATTCTAAATATTTTTTAAAAATCCACTATGATTCCAGAGTCTGTCTATTCTTTCTTTCCAACAGAATTTCATTAACTGAAATTACAGTACCTACAATGGTTTGAACTTAATTTGCATTCCCATCTTAATAAATTGTTTGACTTCACTGTTATCCTAATTAAGGTACATAGCAATATTCATAAAAAGTAAAAAAGCTAGTGATGCAGAACTATAAGCCAGCAATCATTGATGCATGTGACATGAAGCTGATGGCACTAGCCTGGGATAGGAGTGAGACAGTTTTAAGGAATTGCCTAAACTCCAGGGAGCCATAATCTTCTAGAGAACATTAGGAAGCCACCATGGGCTCAAAATTATAAAATTGTATCCAAGAAATGCATACAATGGCTAGTGTGAGAGTATTGCTAATTGGAGCCCATTAGATTACAACCCAAAAGTTGACATTCAGTGGAGCAGAAGCAACAGCTGAAATCACTAGTATGTGATAGCAGGTGAGCTTTTCAGAAGCTTGATTAATTGAGCACAAATGTTCTCTGCCTGGATGGCTTGGCTAAAGCAAATAGTGAAACTGAATTATCAGTCAAGTAGCTAAAAACTTAGAATGTGTCCTCTGCAATAGGGTTGGGGCGACAACCTGGGAAGGGGAAACTTGCTTCTATTTCTATAAGAGGATCTGGTGTGTTCAGAAAGTGGTTAATTATTCAGACAACACAATATATAATGTGAGGTAGTTATAAGAAATCCATAAGCTTTGTCAAAGGAGTCCATTCCCACCGCTCAAAAAAGCTAGCGCTCAATATTTTATTTACATGTCTTGACAGGCTAGAGCATCTTTTCTTTCAGAATGATATCATTCCGAAAATTGGCATTATTTACTCATTTCTACTGTCCAGCCAAGAGAGAAATGAAATATTCATTCTTTAGAGAAGAAATGGAATGGTAGACTCTCCTGCAAATTTTTTTACTGTTTTACTTAGTTTGCCTTTTCCTCAGATAACTCTAGAGAGCTTACATTACATCATACGTTCAAATTCTTAAGTCCTGGCATCATAACGGGACAATAGGAGTTTCCTTCTGCTGACTTGCAATAATCTTAGTTTGATTACCTTTTAAATTTTTCAAATAAGAATCCTCCTACTCCTAAGGAATATGATAAGTGCAAAAGCTAAACACAAAGAAATAATCCACAGCCAAGGTATGAGAAAACCTCTCACAAGATTTCCTAGAAACTAATTTCATTAATTTTACAACTTGGGCCAAGATAAACATTAAGATCAAAACAGTGAATGCTACCAATGAAAAAGTCTTGCAAATCTACTCATTGATTTGATGCTTAAAGCAAGACAAACAGATTTTATGAGTTTTGTTACCATTTTAAGTTTGTTAAAGATTTCCTGGTTTATGGAGAAGTTGTCAGTAAAATGTGAGCACAAAAATGTAGTTTTATCTATTTGTTAAAAACCTAATTGAAGCTACACACACACACACACACACAGAGGCCATAAAAGGAACAAAAACATATATGTTTTAGTTCCTTTTGTATGTATGTATGAAAGCACTAGAAATGAGAATAACTTATGCAGGTCATCAAACACAATAATGTTGCTGAATGATATTCAGTTGTATCATTAGTAAAGCAGCATAATATAACCTGTCTTTTTCTGGGCCAACCACTATTCTTCCCAGAAATGACAATCACTTTCAGGGCTTTTCCGCTGAGATTGTTTCTGGGCTTAGATGGAAATTTCATCTTTGAAACTTCAAGTGTAAAATGTGGGTTTTATCACTAAGAACTGCATTGGTTAAGATCAATTATAGGTACTCTTTATTGCTCAAGAAGTATGCAAAACTATTGAAGAGTTTAAATTCAGATTTTTTATTTACATAATATAACTAAGAAAACAATTCCCTTCTTAGAACTAAGTCTCATCCCCCCACAATTATTTCATTGCCAAAAAGAAAAGAAGTATTATTCACCTTAACAAAGGAAAGTGAAATTGACTACAGGCAATGGAAATTCTCTGTGCCTAAAACAATCCCAATAAAAATCAGAATATAACTGGGCAAAACTACAGGTGTTCCATAGTCAATTAAGGGCATGTGCCTAATCTCATCAGTGTTCTTGTGCTCATTAAAAAAAGATAGAGGATAATTCTAACACTGCTGCCATCTCTTAAAAGCATGATTTTCTTTAACAATAAAACAGCTCTCCTTACATAAGCAAACATGCACTTATCCATCCCTATATGGATGGAATTGTTGGTGTCAAGAAATCAGGATATTGTCATCTATTTTGTTTTTTCCCTATCAAGTTGGTCAATATATAGAATTTTTTTAAATGAGCTTGGCTTCCCTTAGGGTCTCAAATTTCTTCCAAAGGGGCTCATGACATGTACACAAGGAAGATTAGGAAATTAAAGGCAAATATAAAAAATACATTATATTTTAAAATCTCATAGTCTTACACTGAGCCAATGCGTCTGAAGTGTTGCCTAATGACTTTTAACATGTGGTGACAGCAGTACCATGGTGCTTTGTTACTCCAGTGGTTGGCAAAACTCACTGGCAAAGAGGACCTTCTCAGGCTCACTATGTAACATTGTAGCATTTTTTTCCTGAAACTGGAAAATCACTCAAAGCCTAGACACAAATTTACATGGTCCCTTTGCTACCACAGAAGTGCAATTAATTAACTAGCAGTGGCCTGCACACAAATAGGATGTAAATGGAGGTAATTGTGGTTACAAAGTAGTTTACTAATGTAAAATATGATTCTAAGGTGGTTCTTAGTAGTCACTATGTTATAGTACAAAGTAAGTTACATAGAAGTATAAAGTTGAACAATCTCATGCTAATTCTGATAGGTAACTTTGTCCACAACAGATGTAATTTTGATGGAGAGTGACATGAATTGATAAATATCCATGAGTAGTAATAGTAATTCCCATCGTATTCAAATTCAGGATCATTCATATTGAGTAGCGGAAGCTTCTGAAGCTAAAATGTTTTCCCAAGTTATATATTGCTAATTAGAGATTTTATGAACATATTCAGTATACTCTATCTCTAAACAAATGAACATGTTATCTTATTGCACTAAATTGCTAAAAAAAGAATTTTGGATCAAGAATCTAATAGAGCTTTCCCTAATTTGTGCTGTTATGGGAACTGAAGTCCACTGCATCACTCTATTTTCTGTGGTTTGTTTCAAACAACAATTGCTAAAAAAATGGAATATAAGTTTTCATAATTTCAGACAGTATAATGTAATTGCTAAAACAAAATAGCTTAGCATACATACAGTACATTCACTTTCAGGGTAACCAGTATTAACTAAGCGTAGAAAAGGTATAATAATTAATGAGTACACTGAAGGATGAGATAGGAAAACATATATACACACACACACACATACACACACACATATATATATATATATACACATACACACATATATACATATACATACACACACACACACACACACACACACGGTTTGCACCAATATAATTTAATAAATATAATTATCTTTCTGTTCATGAAAATTATACTTGAATTCATACACTTCATAAATTACCCTTCATTCTTTGAACTTCTCACCTTTCACTTAATGTCTCATCACTATCATTCAATAACAACTTTAACTGTTTTACCATTCATCCATTTATTTTTCCTTTATTTATTTGTTTTCTAATTCAGTCCTCATTCACTGGGACTAACTAGTTCAACATACTTTTGTACTTTCATCTTTATAATCAGCCCATATTGATTTATCACCCTTTCATTCTGGACTGTACCTTTTCTTCTTCTACTACACATATGTATTAAGCAACTCATGCTTACTTCATTCTTTCTATATTTCTCATGACATTCAGCTTTCATTTTCATCCAACAAAAGTAGGTTAAAATTTACTGTTACACAAAGCTTATTTTGCATATGGAGACAGTCCATTTCTTTGGTCTTAACAAAGTGTATGCCTCCTGGATGTCCATCATGTATGAGCTTGGGAGTATAAAGATCTGCAGTATGATAGTTCACATAGCTAACTCATTTTTATGTACCCCAAAGTCCCTTTTTTGTAATCAGAATTGCAAATACAGGTATTTACAACCTACAACAGTTTACTTAGTGACCATTTGAACTTACAAAAGACTGAAAAAATGACTTATGACTGTTTTTCATACTTATCACCATTGCAACACCCCCATGGCCACATGATCAAAATTCAGACACTTGGCAATTGACTCATATTTGTGATAGTTGCATTGTCCCAGGGTCATTGTCCCCCATCTCTTGCATCCTTCTGACAAAGTCAATGGGAATCCAGATTCACTTAACAACCATATTACTAATTTAATAACTACCGTGATTCACTTCACAATGGTAGCAAGAAAAGTCAGAAAATGGGGCAAAATTTGCTTATGAACTTTCTCTCCTAGAAACAGACATTTTGGATTACCTGTAGTACTCTTGAGACAAGCAATAACCATTTTACAAATAAAGTCACCATAAACAAAATATCATTTAACATTAGGCCAAGATGACAGTACTGTGATACTGAACAATCTGCAAAATATACAGTTAATTTTACATTTTCTTAACATCACTAGTGTATTGCTGAATATGTAGAAATTATAAACAACCCTGAAGAACGTCAGCTGTGTAGCATATATTTAGATGTTAGCAAAAGATCCATTGTTCATCTAAAACAAATTGAGTGTTTGTAAGTATCCTTTTCATACAATTGTACACAATACAAATAATAAAGATGCTGAATTTTAATTTCATATTAGTTTGCAAAGGTAGCTGTCCATACATTTAGTATCAAGGATCTATAGGCACAGTATTGCACGAAAGTTGGAAAAAGAAATCATACAATCCCAAATACACTTCTGTTCTTCCTTTGAATACATTACACTAATTAAGGCTTTAATGTGTGCTTTTGAATAAAAGAAATGCAGGAAATATCAAATTGCATATAGAATTTTACTAGTATAGGTAGAGGATTTGCACCCAAGCTCATTGACATACTAACAAGATCCAGTAGGCTACTAATTCTTGACAAATGCAAAAATTAGTCAGGCTTGACATATTACCTTCAACTGTTATTAAAGGCTCATGATAGTAATGTTAAAATGCTTGAGTCTGAATGTTTTCCTCTTGTGATTCTTTTCGAAAAGAGGATGCAGGCTATATTTCACCATATTATACATTCTATATAGATTTATGAGCCATTTTAGCCACTTCTCAAGAGACTTACAATAAGAAAAGACAAAGTGTATCTTTCATTTTTCTACTAGAACTACGTCACAAATTCTGAAGTCAAATTTAGCTTAGCAACTACAAAAATACATACTTAGGTTTTATCAAGTGTAGCAGTGTACCCATCAAAAGTTACAACTGTTCAGATTGCTAATTATACCGCTGCTGCAGAACTAAGATAATAAAAATAATAGTGCCAGATTTCTGATCCAGGATCAAACGATGAAAACTCATATAGTGTGAATTATTTTTTTACACTGTATTATCACATTAATATAATTTTGCTCATTCCTTTTAGTGATTTTTCTATTTTCTATTTATTTTTTTATTTTTAATGTCTTAGATCAAATTAGAAATGTAAAATTGGAAGGAACATAAGGATCATTGAGTCCAATCCACTGCAATATGCAGGTTGTTTATATTGTATTTGTTCATTCTATATGTACCGTATTTTTCACAGTATAAGACACACTTCCCGCCTCCCCAAAAGAGGGTGAAGATTTGGGTGTGTCTTATACACCGAATGTAACCCCGCCCACCCACCAGTACCCACACTTTGGCCATTTTTGGCCTTCAAGTGACGCGTTTTAGACCTGTTCCAGGCTGCAGGGATTGCCACAGACCATTGCTGCCTCCATGACTTGCATTTTTGGCCTCTGTACCTCGTGTTTTCAGTCTCCGAACACTCCATTTCAGTGTTGCATTTTTGAGTGGTTCCAGGCAGTGGGGATCACCGCCGATCCCGCTGCCTGAAACCGCCCAAAAACGCTACGCGTAGAGGCCAAAAACAGGGCATGCAGTGTCCAAAAATGTGATGTGCGGAGGCCAAAAACGTGATGCATGGAGGTGGCGATGGGCGGTGATGTGCTTTGGTGATCCCCGCAGCCTTGAACGGGTCTGAAACGGAGTATTTGGAGACTGAAAACGCATGGCACAGAGGCCAAAAACGTGAGGCATGAAAGTGGCGATGGTCTGTGGCAATCCCTGCAGCCTGGAGCAGCTGATTGGGGGTATTCTGGGAGGCTATCAGATGCTTGTGCTGAATAACGTGCTGAAGCTGACCAGGCTGTTTGCTATTTGTTGCAAGGACGCTAACCAGATGAATACCGATGGATGCTGGTAGGCAGAAGTAGATTTTTTTTTCTTGTTTTTCTCCCCCAAAACTAAGGTGCGTCTTATACTCTGGAGCATCTTATACTCTGAAAAATACGGTATATATAAGTGTATATGTATATTGATGTATAATAATGAGACATAAAATTCTATTACCATCACTCACATTTTGCTATTTTTGTGGGATGCGTTTGTGAGTTGGAAACTATTTTCAAGGATTTTTTTTTTATGCAAGCAAGTTATTAGTTTTGTTCTTGGTTGTAATCTAGTGTGATGTGCATTATGTGAAGCTATCCTATGGAATTAGAAAGTAGCACTGACATCTGCCAAAGGGGGATAAGGGTGAAATGTGGTGAAATGTGTTTTGTGCTCAAGTGGTGCTCAAGTGGTGAAATGTGTTTTGGGAAGTAAGCATAAAAGGGTACAGCTTACATAATACTGTTGGAATACTTGTTCCATCATTCTGGCAACTCTGTGGCTCACGATAGACATGTAAGATGAGTAGACAGAATGCTTAACTGTTGAAAAGATTCAATCTTGCTTATCTTTATATTTTTTAATTATTACCTTTCTAATGTATGTATGTATCCTAGCCTAGGTGGCGCAGTGGTTAGAGTGTTGAACTGCAGGCCACTTCTGCTGATTCAATCTAGCGGTTCAAATCCC
>JANHFL010007900.1:0-19656 GCA_032468155.1 Oxyrhabdium leporinum
CACTCACAGCAAGGTGCCACTGCCCCACCTTGCCGTGAGTGAAGTTGAGTTGGCCACGCCCACTCAGTCACAGGACCCCCCCACCAAGCCACGCCCATAGAACCGGTGGTGAAAAAAAAAAGATTTCACCACTGCAACAGAACCTCCAACACCTGGTTGTCCCTAAAAGTTACTTCTATGTAGTTATAGTGAATAGCCATCCCTCCATTAATTTATTTAACTCTTAGGGGGAAAATATCATCATGACATCTTGTAGTATTGAATTCCATCAATTTTATTAAGAACTGCTGGTTTTTTTTGTCTAACTTGAACCTATTGTCAATCGGTTTTACGGCATGATCCATAGTTCAAGTATTAGGGAGGAAGACTATTGATTTAAAGTTTAAATACATATGGTTGCCTTTGTCTGCTTTTGTCAATGCTAACTGTTCACCGCACAATAAGTAGTGGGTGACCTATTCACCACAATTCTTCTCCATTTGCAAATAGGGCTTGCTTGGCCCTAAAATTCAGAAGATGACCTTTGGTCTCTTATCATGTTACTGACTAATTCTCTGTGAAACCTTGAATTAGTGGTTGGTTTCAACTGAGAACGCAGTAGTAGCACATCTCTTTAGTGCAGCTCCCCAAAGCAAAATGGTGCCCCATTTCAAAATGGCATTACAGATTGTCCTCAACTTACGAGCACAATTGAGCCCAAAATTTATGTTGCCAAGTGAGAAATGTATTAAGTGAATTTTGCCTCATTTTACGACCTTTCTCAGCACATTTCTTAAGTGAATCACTGCAATTCTTAAATGAGTAACATGGTTGTTAAATGAATCTGGGTTTCCCATTGACTTTGCTGGTTAGAATGTCGGAAAAGGAGATCACACAACTCTGGGACATTGCAACCATTATAAATGTGAGTCAGTGGTCAACCATCTGAATGTAAATCACGTGACCACGGGGATGCCACATGGTCGTAAATGTGAAAAAAGGACATAAGTCACTTTTTTCAGTGCTGTTGTAACTTTGAACGGTCACTAAGGGAACTGTTGTAAGTCGAGGACTTACAACAGCTTGTAAGTGGCTGCTTTGCAATCCTCAAATGCTCTTCTGCAATTGCCTTCAGGTGTTGAGGCTCTTCTAGGCAGCGCTGTGAAACGAAGTAGTGTGATTCTTTGGTTTTCATTTCTTTCATTGTATCACCAATGGCCCCAAGTTTGGAAGCCAACAGTGGCCTCTAGGCTAGCAACTTTTCAGAAAAATAATGATGGGATTACACAGAGAAAAATAATGGAAAAGGGAAAAAGGAGTTCTGTTATCTTTCTTTTTAAAATGAAATGAATATTTTCCACCTCTGATACTGTTGCATGACTTAAACACCGCCAAATCTCTGCCGTTAAGATGAGCTTTAACCTTCTGATATAACAAGTTATAATTCAGAGAGCTACTTTGGATGGTTCAGTAAGGAGCTTTTTCTTTTGTTCAGCTTTTTGTGTAACCGTATGAATTATTATTATCTGAAACCATGCCCTCATTCCTGAATCAGGAGGCTTTGCTTGTGGTCATTCATAGCTTAGATGAGGGGTGTCAAACTCAAGGCCCGTGGACCACATTCGGCCCTTGGGGTGCTTAGATCTGGCCCACGGGGCTGCCCTGGGAATAATGAAGGACCGGCCTGTGGTGCCCCTGCTAATGAAAAGAACTTGGAAGGGTTATGTGTGTCTCCCGGGCTCTGTTTTCACCCATGACGGCCTCCTGCAATCCTCTGCCAGTTAAAACCCTAACCCTCCCAAGCTCCATTTTTGCTGGCAGAGGGCTGCAGGAGGATCCCCCCAGCCCTGCCCGGGCCACCACAGGTGCCCCCGACACGAGTGCCCACCCCGGCCATGCCCACCTGGCCCCCCAAGGTCAAACACTGATGCGGTCCACAATGAAATCGAGTTTGACACCTCTGGCTTAGATAGTTCCTGATTGCATTACTGCAATCTGCCCTAAATGTCTTGAAAAGCATTTAGAAGCTTAGTTGGTCCAGAAAGCAGCAGTGGATGAATTAAGACTTGCCCATGTGACATCACTGCGGTGTGATCTTCATTGGCTCCCAGTATATTTTTAAGCACAATTCAAGTTGCTGATTATCCCCCATAAAGGGCCAAGTTGACGCTGAGCCAGGTTACTTGCAGGACCATCAATCTCCAGTAGTTTCCAATTGTCCTATCAGATATGGCAGATTGGGATTCATCTAGATCCCTTCTCTGAAACTACATCATTTTTGTGGCATCCAGGAGATGTGGCCACTCTCTTTCTCATGGCATCTACACTTCAATAGTCTTCTTGATGATACCCAGATGGCCCTGATCTTTTGAGTGTTCCAGAAGGCTACAAAGACCTGCTACAGATATTGTGGTACAGCCAGGACATTAGTGGAATATGTTATGTTTGTTGGTGTTGTGAATTGTTTTGAAGCCACCTGGGTTATAGTATTATGACTATTCTTAACTGTATTCCATATTGATATATACTGGTTTTTATTTTCATTGTTTTCATTTATTGTTGATAGTCACCCAGAATTACATGTTTAAGATGAGTGACCATATAAATGTTACAAATGAACAAACAAACGAACAAACAAAAATGCATTGATCAAAATCTTCCTGTTTTATTTTTTTCTTCAGGTCTCCTAAAGGCTTCAACCACAGCAATCAAGTATAGTAATATATTTTAATACTCACAATATATTGTAATACTCACAGTTGCTGGATGGCTTTGAACAATGAGTACTTAATTAAGGAGGCTTTGTACTCCTGTTGTCTTTGTGCCATCATGGAAAAAGTGTTATTTTTGTATTAAGAGATGTATTGCTTCTATAAATCATATACTTCAGGTGTAGATGTTTAAAAGTGAGATACTTTACTAGGATTTAACGAAGAGGTATTTGAAATGGACATCCATGAAAATAAAGAATGTTAATTAGATTATACAGTTAGGTGCAGATTATTCTGCTTGAGCATAATTTCAGTGATGTCACTTTCTACCTTTATTATCCTATTCAAAAATATTGAGTATTCAGTCTATAATAGTATTGTAAGTTGTATGCTGAACTGTCTTCATGCTGTGGATAATTTCCAGATCTATTAATGAAATTCATATAATCACCCAAGAAGTGAATCCAGGCAGTGTACAACAATCAAATAAAAATTATATAAACACAATCATTATTAAAATAATTAAAATATTATCAATTTAAATATATTAAAAAATAAAATATACAAAGCACAGTCACGGAGAAAGTAAATATATCAACAGTGGAGCCACCTTAAGATAGTATTGGTTCCCTGAGACCCCCGAGCTTGGTGACATAATCAGGTTTTGAGGGATTTCCAGAACATTAACAGGGATGGAGTAAACCTGATAACTTGACTGAATCCCTTCTCAATATTAATGTTTAACTGATGAAAAGAGCTTTGTTTTCCAATAGATACAGGAACGCCGAAATAGTGCTAACTACAGCTGGCCAGGAATACAATTACCACGCATTACTGCAGATTGGGATGCCTGGGTAAAAGTTCTCACACACTTATAAAATATTTTCTGGTCAGTATCATAACCTAAAGTCACAGGCAACAAATTGTCACAACAAACCAAAAGTAAAATTTCTCAGTTAACTGCACATACATAAGCACACCGCCGTATTCAATCAAGTAGACCCAAAGCTACAAATAAACATTTAAATCAGGGGTGTCAAACTCAATTTCATTGAGGGCCGCATCAGTGTTTGACCTTGGGGGGCCGGGTGGGTGTGGCCAGCTCGATGTCACTCATGTCGTGGGCTCCTGTGGTGGCCTGGGCGGGGCAGGGGGATCTTCCTGCAGCCCTCTGCCAATGAAAATGGGGCTCAGGAGGGCTGGTCACGGCTGAAAAGAGAGCATTTTTACTGGCAGAGGCCCTGGCAGAAAAGCTCCATTTTCACTGGCAGAGGGATGGTGGGCCGGTTGTTCGCTATTTCCAGGGCAGCCCTGCGGGCCAGATTTAAGCACCCCACAGGCCAGATCCGGGCCACGAGCCTTGCGTTTGACAGCTCTGATTTACACGAACAAATCTATATGTTCATGTGTGGTCCTATGATTATTGAATTAATTTGTTGAGTATTTTTTACCAATAGCAGGCATCTGGACATGTAGGTATGCTGCTGGGTTTGTATTCCAAGCATAAGGATCAGGTAATGGAATTCTTTACCCATCTTACTAAATGACCATTCTTAGGCTGGTCATATGTCTCCCATATGTAAGCTTTAATGGATTTAATACAAGGTTCCATACCTTTAGCAATTTGGAAGATATCTTATTTCTTTGTTGAACGATAACCGTTCATTCCTTTTCCAAATGTTTTAAACATAATCCTCCAGAAAGAGTTATAGGTGAAATTCCTCTCTTATCTCTTGTTCATTCTTAATGTATCTTGGCTGCATTTCATTTGGGATGTTGCTTTGCAAGACAGAAATATAATACTATCATTTTGAATCTTTAACACCAGTTTTATGGACAGAAACAACCCCATACAGTTTCCACCCACCCCCAGCTGAAATTCTAACCCACAAGTGGTTATAACTAAAATCACTGAAGGGTATTCCGGGGATATAAATGGAATAACAAGCAGAAAACAGATGTCATACTAATCCTTCAATTAGGCAACACTGTTGGTAAAGCTTTACAGTTACTGTACATTCGTTGCTTTGCCTTCTTTGTTGAGCTTAGATCATGCTGAGCGACAGCCAGAAAATTAAAATGAGAGTTTTGCACTAAAGAGTCTCCTAAATAGAAATTCAAGTGACAATATTTTCAAAGAATGAGCAAAGTTGTAATGGTGGTATGGAGTATCCAATGTCACCAACTACGACGATAGTCTGCTTTTGGCTATTTTGAAATGTTGGCTATTTTTTTGACTATTCAAATCTGGGACAACAGAATAATCCTACTATAACCGCAAACAAAGTACCATGTAGCAAGTTTTAAAGTTCGTCATATTTGAGTTAGCTTACAAAACATGTCTTGGGGAAGGTGAGGGATTTGATTAATTTAGTATCTGAAAACACTCAAGAGTGAAATATTTTCCCCTACCCACCTCTAATTCTTCCTGCTACTGAAAGCCAATTCTCAGCATAAATAGGTGAAATCAAATTTAGCCTGATTTTCCACTCAACAATCCTATCATGATACCACCAAAAAAAGGAAAAAGAAAGTAAGAAAGGAATATAAGATATCCCGGCACCAAAAACAGAAAGTAAGAAAGGAATACAAGATATTCTGGCATTTAGAAATGTTAGGAAATGGAACTTTTTATGACTTCTGCTTCAAATCCTCAATATTGTTTTCTGAAATTCTTTTGTTGCTGACTAATTTAGAATTTGCAGGACAGACAATGAAGCAGGAAGAATTAAAGGAGGTGAACGAATGCAAAAAAAACTTTTAAAAATTATTTCCATTAATTATTTGCAGCACCAGGGGTCTTTCCCCAATTTGCCACTCCCAGAGTTGGTTAGTTAAGGCATCAGCAAGGGAAAGTCACATATTAATGAGGATGAGCACTGGGAACCCTCTACAACAAAAGAAGGAAATAATTATTTAATTGGGGTTAGAGCAGAACATTTGTTCTCTCACAACTTGCAAGAACAAATAGGAACACTTATCTTGTTTAAGCAGCCTTTCTTCCAGGTGTTAACTGAAGATACAGGTTGACCATAGGACTATTGGCCACCATAAATGTAAAGAGAAATAAAACAGAATTGCAGAATTTTGGAGGTAGGGAAGTGAAGGTTGGGCCATTGAGTGGTGCAGTGGCCTAGAGGTGGGCTCTCGCCTCACATCAGGAGGCTGTGGGTTCAATCCTAGGTAGAGGCAGATATTTCTCTTTCTGGGCACACTGGGAATATATCTGCTGAATATAACTCTGCATTGGTGACAGGAAGGGCATACAGCCAGTAATCACTCAGCTCCATTCAGTTGCCCAGACTCCACCCCACAAGGGATTATGGGGTCATTAAAAGGTGATGATGAAGTGAGGGTTGGGCCATTGAGTGGGGTGGCATTATTGTATGCCAATGTGTGGGTAGGTCCAAGACAACCAAATAGGTTTGTTAGAACAAAATTAATTTTGATCTGATTTGAATTAAATTACAGTGGTATCTTAGTACTCAACTGCTTTGAAACTCATCGAATTTGGTGCTCTCTGAATTTTGACATGAACATTTTGTCCCAGTACTCCTCATTTGTTTGGTACTCAATGCACAACCTAGAACTTGTCAGCTACTTTGTGACTCACTACATTATTTGTTATGTGGAAAAAATTGTTTGATATTCATTGTTCCTGATACTCATCACACTCCCAGAACCAATTAATGATGAATAGTGAGGTACCACTGTATGTGGAGTTTAAAATTAGTATGATCATTCTCACCATATTAAGAATCAGAGGTTGGGTGCCTTTTCAGTAGGAATAGACCTAATGCAAACTTGATGATCAGATAAGCATCCCTTGGTGGAATGGAGAATTGCTAGATTAAAGGAGAAGGATATCTAATGGCACAAAGGAACCCATTTATACTACCAGAAGCCAGAGGAATTTTCCAATGTACTCGTATATGCAGGTTGACCTTTTACTTTCAGACAGTGCCAGCGTAACTTCATGATTTTCTCTGCACATGGCTTGCAGTCATAAAACACCATTATTTCAGAATGCATCAGTATTCTCATCCCATCTCTCCATACTGTGGGGATGTTAATTATGTGCCCATTTTAAATCAACAAGCTTATTATACATTAGCCAAGATTAGAATTTGATATTCAAAAGTGGCATGATTCAATAAAAGATTCAACCACCAATTCTAATGGGGGAAAAGTAAAACTTTAGTTGCTTCATTTTGGGGCAAAATGGAAAGGGAGTAACAGAAATGATAAATTTCAGAGAGGTAGCTTCAGTGATTGAAATATATCTCAGTAGCTCTTTCAAGGCATAGAGAGCGGCACTCGGGAAAGGACAATGCAGCAATCTCCAGAAGGAAGACCAAAGAATCTGTAAAGAACAAATATAGGTGTTCTACTCCAAGGGAAAAAATAAACACTTTGAATTAGACCTCTTACTATACTCAACAGCAAAGCCCAACCCTCCTTTCTCTAGCTGTGGTGGACCCAACTAACTGACTGGCTGAAAATGACCCATCAAACTATTCATCTCATTCCTGATGTCTGAACTCTGTATTTATTGCGCATCTATGGAAGGAAAGCTGCAACAATGTTTGAGCCTTGGCAAAAGCAAACAGCGTCAGAAAAGTGCACCGAATCTCCAGATTGCCTGTGAATTTCTCCAAAGCCTTTGAAAGCTTCCTGATCTTATGCTACACCTCGAGTTGATTTAAATATCCTGTTCAAAGATTTGATTCAATGGAATGACTTGATTTGATCAACTGAAAATCCCATCGTTCCTGTAAGTCTCTCAGAATATGCTTAAGATTTGGTTTTTATATGAAGTCATGCACGTATAGGTAGCTCTCGACTTATGACTGCAATGGAGCATGCCCATTACCGTCGTAAGCAGTGATGGACGTAAAGCACCACATGACCAGACACGTTTTATGACTTTTTTTTGTGTGTGTGGTGGCCATAAAGTATAAAATCTATTGTTCGCTATTGCCTGCTTTTGCTCCTCCCCCCCCCCAAAAGGAAATAAATCCTAGTTTTTGGCAAAAATGTCATAAAACACAGTCCTCTGACCATGGGATGCAGCTGTGACATCAGTAGGAGCATCAGGACTTTGGAACCAGGTTGTAAGCATCTTTGGGAGGGGGGAGTCCATTGTAACTTTGAACAGTCACTGTGTGACCAGTTCCTAAGTCAGGGACTACCTGTATAAGAGCTGCAGTGGGGCAGTGGTTAGAATACAGTACTGTAGGCTACTTCTGCCGGCTGCCAGCTGCCTTCAATTTGGCAGTTCGAATCTCACCAGGCTCAAGGTGGACTCGGCCTTCCATCCTTCCAAGGTGGGTAAAATGAGGACCCAGATTATTGGGGGAAAGATGCTGACTCTGTAAACCGCTTAGAAAGGGCTGTAAAGCACTGTAAAGCAATATATAAGTCTAAGTGCTATTGCCATGCTACTGCTATAAGATCAAGCTGTTTAAATCAAGTTCAATTTTCAGGCTGGTTGCAAGAGAATAGCACTCTGAATTGGAAAAATGGTTCTGATCACGCTCTTTCGTAAGCATTTGTGGACTGCTTCAAGCAAGTAGAAAGATGTACAGTGGTAATACTGGCTGTGACAGAGCAAAATTCTTACATCCCTCCTTTATGGATGATTATCATAGCAATGTGTGTTTTATGTAGTCAAATGGCTTGGATGTATTTCTGCTTTCTGACTTATTGACAGAAGACATGATTTAACCTTAGACAAAGGCATGTCTAAGTAGGTAGATAGAAATGACAACAGGTTTTTCATATATGCAAAGAATAGCCTGGAAGATGTTTTGGAAGCGGTTGAATTGAATCAGTCCCATGGAGGGTGCAAACATTCAAAAGGATGGGTGCTATTCAGCAGAGCCTCTATTCTCTTTGGGATCCTCATTTGTTACTCGTGGCTTTGTCTGTGTCAGATCCCCAAATGTGTATCTGCCGTTCTTCCAGGGGAAGAAGAGGGGGAATGCTTTTCCTGTAACTTTCCACTGCCTGGCACAGAGGGGAAAGGACACTATAAATCCTATTAGCGTAACTTTCGCTTTCCTACACTTTCGTTTCTCGATCCTGTTACATTTCTGATTGAGGCCCTCTAAGGGTCCTTATCTCCTCTTTGAAACGACCGTTACCAAAGCATCTTTGTACCTGTGGATTGGCCAGTGGCAATCACAAGCATGGTGTGGTTTGGGGTATCTTAAAAGTTACTGTCTTCTTTGTTAAACTTTAGAACTTGCTTTCACTTTGCCTCCTATCACTTCTGCTCAATAAAAAGTATCCTGTTTGAAATTCCAAGTTTCAAGAGTTCTACTTTCTTGAGTTAGAAGGAGAGGGAGGCCTGACATCTAATTCATTAGAAGTCATCCCAAACCAAACAGAAGCTAAATATAGATTTTTTTACAGTGTTTGGAAGAACTACTTGCCAATGTTGTTGAACAATCTTGTCAATTCAATATTTAATGCTAGTTTATCCTACAAACTGGAGTTTATCGTACATAAGCCTCTTGATCCAGATGAGAATGCCTATAACCAAACATTCACATATGTATAAAGTACCTGGGCACTTGATCAGTATGTATTTTTCAGATACTGCACTTAAGAATCATAATACAACAGGAAATTGTGCTATGGAATAACCTGTTATCTTAAGCTTTGGCTTGTGTTTCCCCTTACTGTAAATCTATCATTTCCAATCTCCTTTGGAATTTTTCATCTGACTACTGTGATCAGCTTGTTCAGCCCTTTGTTAATAAAGTTATTCATATCCTCCAAATTTAGAATCTTCACGGACAAAGATGGTGAGACTCTAGAAAGAGCGGAGAGAAGAAGCAATAAAAATGATTAGGGGCCTGGAGGCTAAAACATATGATGAACGGTTGCAGGAACTGGGTATGGTTAGTTTGATAAAGAAAATGAATAGGGGTGACATGATTAGCAATGTTCCAGTATCTAAGGGGCTACCACAGAGAATAGAGAGTCAACCTATTTTCCAAAGCATCTGAAAGCAGGACAAGAAGCAATGGATGGAAACTAATCAAGGAGAGAACCAACTTAGAACTAAGCAGAAATTTCATGACAGTCAAAACAATTAATCAGTGGAACAACTTGCTTTCAGAAGTTGTGAGTGCTCCAAGGCTGGAGGTTTTTAATTAGAGACTGGACAACCATTTGTCTGAAATGGTACAGGGTTTCCTGCTTGAGCAAGGGATCAGATTAGAAGGCCTCCAAAGTCCCTTCCAATTCTGTTCTTCTGTTAATTCTTTGGGGTCAGCTGGAAGATACATATTACAAAAAGCCTGGGGCAAAGAGTCCACTGTGGGTGACCGAGTCTTGCTTGCCATGTCATCTGACACTCTTCTTCACTTGTGGATTTCCATGAACTTTGTCACTGGCTACAGGCCTATACATTGGATCATCAACACCACAAATGACTTAACTTTGACATAGTGTGAGAAAAACTGGGGAAGTATAATTGAAAATAATTAGTTCCTAATTAGACTAATCCAAAGCAGCAAACTTTAATATAGGAATGGAAACTTTAAGGAAGAGGTTAACAAACCTATTTAAAGGTACCAGGCTGAAGACAAATCGAAAAGAAGAAAAAAAACCCTGCCCTCTCCAAAATCTTAGGTTTTCTGGGGAAATGCTGCATGTTTGAGGCAATAACATAAAAAAATGGGGTAAAATGCAATGTGCAAAAACTGAACAAAGGAGCTGGTTTTTCAGACAATCTGGTATGCACAAAACACTGGATAGAACTCCCTAAACTTTAAGAGTGCTAATAACTGAAGGGTTGTTTTCCTGCCATGAATGCTGCTTTAATCTTCAACTCTCCAACTGGCTGATTCAATTCAAACATGTGTGTACCCAGGAATGCTTGGGCGCAGAAGGAGATATAGGCTTAGAGTAAGACATTCGCATACATCCTTCTCGCTTATCTGCAAATGAACAGGAACTGCACATGGTATGGTTACCATGGAAAGCTCATCCCGTCCCTTTGTGTTCATTCTTTACATATCAAGCTTCTATAATACATCACCAATCCTAAATATGTGGGATTCTTTCAGAATCAAGGTATTAGGCGCATATTTAAAAACTGCAGTGAAGCTAGATTTTTTTGGTAGCTAAGGTAAGAGGATTCGAAACAAGAAAGAGCTTACATCTGGTAAGCTTTCCTCTCAACCAGAGGATTATTTAAAATGTTGAACAAAGATTAAATCTTAAAATATGTTTATTTAGAATCGTACTAATAATTCAAAATCCATATTCGGGCAATACCTGAATTATGTTAATTTGCATTATGAAGAGCTTCCCCTTCCCCGATTTTTCTTTTTCAGTCACTTTCTTTTGGATTTTTTATTCTTGTTTCTCCTTGCATAGTAGGGAAATACCTTTGAAATTAGGGTTAGGATCCATTTGAGGTAGCCTTCTGGATCAGAGGCTGAGGTATATAAGGGAGACCTTACATAGAAACAATGGTTTAAACATGTGGGAATACTCAGACGCTATTTTCCCTAGCATTAATAGCTTGAGTAGTAGCAAAATGCAAACATATCTTACTTTTAAAAAAAAAAATAACGTAACATAAAACCCATCATTTAAAGAAAAAAAAACAAGACAAGTAATATTACATGTTTGCATTGTTACATACAATAGCCTTTACAGCTACTCAGCTGATAATAATTTAAAGACTATAAATATGTTTACTTTTCTTGAAGAGCCTTTAGGAAGAATTACATGGGATAATGAAAAAACACCTAATTATTCATGCTGTCCTGAATAGCTTTTAAAATGACAGACTGGTATCAAAATATTTATGTTGGCATTATTGTGTTTCTACATTAGCAGAGTCAGCAACCGAGACTGGAACATTCTTAACATAAAAAGGGAAGAAACAAGGCAAATACAAGGCTGAACTTCTCAAGAGAAAATCTTCCCCTTTAGTTGGTATTTTTCTTCTTTGGAGTTCAAAATGATGACAATAAAAAAGGTTGAGAAAGGAAAAAAATCTTGTTTGTTGCCAAACTAACTGAAGCCATGTGTCAAAATCAGGCATAGTCAGAAGTCTTTAAGTACAGATACGTGTGAATTGGTATATCTATACACTTGTGTTCCACCCTGTCCCCAAATACATATACACACAACCAAAGACAAGCACACTGGGAAACCCGTTGCATCAAGAGAGTTGATTCATATTTTTATCTTCAATTCATTCCTTTTTGCATCAACACCTTTTTCTCGCATTCTATTGAAAACCCAGAATTGCTTATTGATATTTAGATGAATGGGTTTCTTTTGAGCCATGCTGGAGAAAGTCAAACATAAATTTTATATCCTAAACCAGTGTGCCCAAAATGTACGTGTGCGCATCCCCAAAATACAATGCGTGCACGTCCCCGCACATGTGCCCCATCCCCATGCATGACCCCCTGGGGCCCCTGTGCATGTGCCCCCCGCATGCGCCCCGCACCTGCGCATGCACGGCAGAAACCCGAAGACCAGCTGGCTGGCGGGAGGCGCACGCACATGCGTGGCGGAGCCGAGCTGGGGCGACAGCTCGCGTGCCCACAGGCTCTGCATGCCACCTGTGGCATGCGTGCCATAGGTTCGCCATCATGGTCCTAAACCCTTAAGTTAGAAACACATACAGGATAATTTAATGCACAAATGTTGCTTTGACAATTAAGTAATGTCTACTATTGTTAGTCTTGTATTAAGTCATATATTATGATGTTACATTTTTACAAACACTTGGTATTGCAAACACTATTCCAATTGCAAACCCTACCTCTCAAAAATCCGATCCTAGTAGCTCATAGATCCTGAAAAGAATCCCTAGAACAGAAGGTTAATTTCAATACTTCTTTTCTCTCTGGCAGGCCACAGAAAATTTCAGGAGGATGCAAAGGACTTTAGGAAAGATTAATAGGCCACTTGCCCACCATGATCAGCAAGGAATCTATTGAGCAGAATTTAATTCAGAAGATGGAATTCCAGGGAGAATGAAATCTGAATTGCAGCTACCTATTTGCAATATCAAAAGGAGTCTGGTTATACCTTTTCCAACAAACAAATATTATTAAAGGGGTAAACTGTCATGAACTATAGCTAACTTAATCAAATGTTTGGAGTGACTGATGCAAGCTTTTATTCTACCATTCTTACAGACAATACATAAAATATTATTTTGTCCCTACATAAAATCCATGCTTTGCTGCTTTACAATGTCTGCTCAGTTCTACTATATCAAAATCAGCTTATTTCAAGAACTGTTTCTTTTGGTTAGGGCTTTTTTTTTCTGTTGAGGGTTCTGCTCCATGTTTCTGTTTTCTTATTTTGCACTGAAATGTAGAATACAAATGTCAGATATATGTTTTAAGTAGAAATCATTTCTTAGGAACAACAGTAGCCTCTTAGTCAACTGCTACAAACCCATCTGCATGTGCCAATCAGATCTTCTGTGTTTAATAAATGGAGGATATTTATTTATTAAGCAAAGACACTAAAAGGGTTTTAGCAAACACTACAGTAAAAATGGATTGGGGGGGATTTAATCAAAAGCAAATACTTGCACAGCAAAGAACAAACAATCTCTGTTGACCTTCCTTCCATTATGCCTACCAACATGTCACTTAAAGTCTTAGGGGACTTCAACAAAAGACAGTGAAACAATGTCATGGTACACAAAATTGTTTAATGTTGAGCCAGTTTAAAAAATGAGACCAAGCCAAAAAGGATTGCTATATGTATACAAAAAAAAACTCAAGCAAGTTTTAAACAATACTAGAGAATGAAAAAGCAATATATCAAAGCAAGAGGATAAAACATTAAATATAACAAATGTTTTCAGGAAATTCCTAATATAACATTTCAATAGGAATTAAAGCCAAAATCTTGTCTGTATTTCTGACACCAAAGGATTTCTTACTGATATTCTGTGAATGCAACCTAGCTTGAAATTAAACATTCCTACTTAAAATTAAACATTCCTAGATCATCACATGTTGCAATGATTTCACTGGCACAGGAGTCTTCTGTTTGTCTGCCATGCATAAATTACCTGAAATCAAGCCAACTGAAGAAGTCCCTTTCTGGGTTTCAACCTTGAGCATATGAACTGTCTGGATCACAATTAAAACAGATCTTGATTGATAGATTTTCCTGCCTGTTTATGGTTCCCAACTAGGCCAGAAACCAATAATCAAATACTTTCTTTTCTATGGGCAGGTTTCAGGATATGTACTTCCAGCTGGTACTTTGAGGATATGTAGTCTACACATAACCAACACTGACATTCCAACTTCTGACAATAGAGATTATTATGATTGTGTCAAAAAGAGTACTTAAACTGAAAGCCATTCATTGACACATGGAATACAGGCACTCCTCGATTTACAACCACTATCAGAAGTGGAATTTCAATTGCTAAGTGATATGTTCATACCACTGGATTCGATTTCACAACCATTTTACCATGGTCATTAAGTGAATCACGACAGTGCATCGTGTGGTCCTTTAAGTAAATCCAACTTCCTCAATTGATGTTCCTTATCAGAAACTAACTGGGAAAATCACAAATTGAAATCACGTGGCCACAGGACACTATAATCAGTTGTAAATATGAGCCAGTTGTCATGTGCCCAAATTGCGATCATGTGACCACAGGGCTGGTGCAATAATCAAAACCTTAAGAACAGTTTTTTTCAGGGCTACCGTAACTTTGAACCATTGTTAAACAAACAGCTGTAAATTGCTGACTACCTGAAGTTGAAAATAAATACTAGATAACCCTGTGACCTGTTAGGTCATCCTTTGAGAGGAAAGTAGTATAGTCCAATATGATCAGAATAAACATTAAATTTTAAGCTGAACATAAATTTTCAACTCGATGGTGGATGATCCCAAGATCATCTCAGAAGATACATTATACATAGAAAAATAATTGTAGTGGCAAATGAACTTTAATGGTAAGTTAAAGCTCAGTTACCTAAAAAGATAATCAGAAAGATCATGGGTGGACAAAAAAGCAGTGGGAGTGACTTCCGACTTCCTGCTGGTTTCCCCATTGACTTTGCCTGTGGGAAGCTGGCAAGGAGCATTAGAAGTCACAATCACATGACCATGGGAACACTGAAACAGTCACAGCTATATGAATAAAAGTAGTCTGAAAATCTTGGAAATTTAATTTCACAAAAGTAATGGGTCCCAGATTTTTTACGCATCCTTAAGTTAGCACATTTTAGATGTCTTGATTCAAAAACTGTTGCAGTACAAAGGACGACTTGCCCTAACTTGAGAGTACAAACAGAGAAACAGGGAAACACAACGAGTTTTAGCGGTATATGAATACATATAATTTTCCAGATGTGGGAAAAAAATACACAGATTAAAAAACAGAATTTATTGTTTAAACCTATATATAGGTGGGCTTTTTTAAAAAAGTAAATTCTGGTGCATTTAGTACATTATCATTATATATTTTACTGCAATGCTCGAGTTATAGTATATCACATTAGTAGATATTTTGAAAAGTAAAATAACTTTTATGTTTAGAATACAAAATGAAGCAAACAAAACCTACCTTGAAAGGACTGTTTGCCTCTGTTTACCAGTTCTTCAATAGAATAACTTGCTAATTCCCCTCGGGCATGCTTAGTTTTGCAATATGTACATGCATTCAGACACCTGGAGAAAAAGTGTATATATTATTTCATTTTAAAAGAATACATCCACACAAATCCATATTATGAATCCTGTTGCTCTGCTCTTCAAAATATATTTATAGACAGCTATTGTAGTTAGACACAACAGCACATTACTGACAAATCAAACTTTTCAAAATCAAGTTTAATCAAGGCATATGTTGCCTCTCAAAAATGATTTTCTCAATAATTGTGCAAACGTCTGTCATCTTTGTGCTACTCGGTAATTTGCTTGCATGGTGGATAATTTAAAATTAGCCCAGAGCTGCAAAAATCAGATCAACCACTCAATGGCAACAGAGGTTAACATTTTTTGGTCTTTGTAGGTCTAGTGGTCATCTGTATTTCTGCCTTCCAGGTCAGATGATCCCAGACTTGCAGTAAAAATATAATAACAATAGTAAAGCTAAGATCAATATTTGATATTTCTTTAAACAGTTTATTATGTGGTATATTATTAACTCATAATTAGTCAATGTTAAATAGGTATAGTCAACTGCCTAAGGATCTTAAGTACTGTCTGAGGCAGAACAAGTAGTAGATGCTAAAAATACAGTTTTGACATACAGTATAGACAAAAATAAAGTATCTTCAATTTAAATCAACTTCCAACGCCCACTTAATTCTTACCAACGAGCACCAGTCCTTTAGCTTTAAAAAATGTGCTTAGAAATTTCAAGAAATTTCAAGTTTCAAAATGTTTATGTGTTATGTGGTTTAATAAAATTAGAAAATAGTGAAGATGAATCACTGAAGTGTAACAGGAGCATAGGTCTTGTAAGAAGGAAATGAGCAAATAAGAGGCAGTGAAACTGCAAGAGGTGCATTGTTCCTCGCTGCTTAAAGATGAGTTGTTTTTGAGCATTTTGTTTCCAGCCCAGTTTCATTATCATTATTAATTATCAAAGTTGACTGGCATAATGGGGATATGATAATGCAAAACAGAAACATTTATTTTCACAATTCTGATTTATGTTTTACCTGGTCTGCTTTCTTCTGTACCTTAAAAGCATTATGGATACAGGATTGGCTCAACCAAAGGTGGACAACTATAGAACTTTACTACAGCAACTTCAACCATGCTGGCTCAGGAATTCTGGGAGCTGAAGTCCACAGTTGTAAAGTTGCCATAGTTGTCCATTGCTGGGCTCAACTTTGTTGTCTCAATCAGCTGCTGACATAGCAGTTGACTATTGCCAAACTGGGAAAAAAGTGCTCTCAATTCTCCCTCCTTGTACTTGCAGTTAAAAGAAGTAGGGAAAAGCCCTCCAGACCCCTTTCTTTCAGAAGCCAAGGTACAAGCAGGCTTTCTTGCTGGAAGTTATAGTGACAAGAGAAGTTATATATAAAGTCTCCTCCAAATTATTACTGGCAACTCTATCCTAAAAGGAAATAACAGAACAATAGAATAACAGTTGGAAGAGACCTGGGAGGTGTTCTAGTCCAATCCCTTGCTCAAGCAGGAAACCCTATACTATTTCAGACAAATGGTTGTCCAATCTCTGCCTAAAAACCTCCAGTGTTCAAACACCCACAATTTCTGGAGACAAGTTGTTCCACTGATTAATTGTTCTGTCAGGAAATTTCTCCTTAATTCTAGGTTGATTCTCTCCTTGATTAGTTTCCATCCACTGCTTCTTGTTCCACCTTCAGGTGCTTTGGAGATTATCATCATAGTAATTCAAATGCATCATAGTAATTCAAATAATCATCAATGTAGTTCAAATGCAAACTTTATTGTTAGGAAGGCAAATAAAAACAGCTGCTGAAGCCAGGAAGAGTACAAAAGGGATAAGAAGGAAGAGAAGCATGAAACTGTAAAATGAAGATGTTATGAGAACCTAAATTCCAAATTCCATCTTCGGAAAAGGATTTCCTCTCCCTGTGATTGAAAGATCATTTCAGTCACAGCCATCAAGCTAGGGAATATAGCAACTGTAAGAAGCTCACTTCAACTTTCTTAGCCGCTAACTATTCTGCTCTAGGAAGATATATCTACCTCAAAGGCCTACATATTTCATGTTGCATTACAACTCATAAGACTTCCTGTCTTCTGTTGTGTTTCCTGCCTTTTAATTTCATGCAGGGAACCTAGTTAACATGTAGTTTGGAAACAGCAAATATTAATATAAATTGTGTCACCGGCTTGGTCTCCTCCATGCACTGTTATGACAGTAGGTCTGATTCTAGATCAAGTAAACCAAATTCTCTAGGCCTAGAAATGGGCTTCTGATAGACACAACAATCTTATCAATAGCTTTGTCTAAGCCTGATCAGCTCTTTTAATGATGATATTTGTTCATCCCTATTCATTACCATAAAAACTTGTAACATCGTTTACCTAATTATGTCATTTCATAACTCACTTTAAATGACTAAACAAACAAATGCTTACTATTTTAACTTTCTAAAGTTCACAGATTTCATAATGTTGAAAAGGAACCCCCTAAATCATTGAGGCCAACTTACTCATTAATATTAAAAATTTAGAAACATGTAAACCATAGCAGTGAATGTTATACTGAGAATCTTGGATTGGTTGAAACTATGATATTCTTACACAGAGTAACCTCACTGCAAATTATGTAAAACTCCTGAAAACAGCTAATATACTATGAACACCAAGTTTTTAAGATCTGGATAAAAGTCATGTATTTTAATGTACAAATCTTACAATGACTATTCTGCTCAGGGCTTAATATATGTTTATTTCCCAATAATTAGTTATGCGTATTATATTTATTACAAATATAATAACTATAAAAAGAGCCAGTTTGTTAAATGTTTAACACTTCATTATTAACTAAATGAATTATTAAATTAATGTTTAAAATATTAAATGTAATAAAAGAGCAAGTTTGGTTTAGTGGCTAAGGTATCAGGCTAGAAATCAGAGGATTGGGAATTCTAGTCCCTCCTTAGGCACAGAGCCAGCCGGGTGATTTCAGGCCAATCACTCTTGCTGAGCCCACAATGTCAGGCTTAGGTGACAAGCTAGTCTGCCAATTCCTGTCACAACCAATTGATCAACATTTGGTTGCTATGAAAAAAATGGATCCTGACTGCAGAAACTAGTAAGAAGAAGAAAAAATTACAAAAACACTCAATTTTATTATCAGGCATTTTGGTTCAGTGTCCATAACAAAATAATATTCAAAAATGTAGCATTCTTTTCATGACTGACATTCTGATAGCAACACAAATCAATTGTAAAGTCTATATCTTATGAAATTTTCTGTAACATTTTAACATAATAATGCCATCAGGTGCTCAAGATGAGACATAAATAGTTATTTGGCATCTTGAAGCTATAAAAGATATCAGGTCATGTGAATAAGCATTTATTTAAAATGGGCATGAATGAATTATCAGTATCTGATATTCAAATCCAATTTTTTAGATTTATGGAGCAAACTCTTAAGAGACCAGCCAAAAAACTTTTAAAGGGATTGAGAAGAAAGCCAGCTGCAATTAGAAAGTACTTTTAACATTTTGTTTCATTGCCATGAAAATCGGTAATGGAGCCTAATAATCACTTTTATCCAATAATTTGCATCCATTCATCCATTTCATACCAAACTGGGGGTTCCATTATACTGTACATCTGCAGACATAGGCAGAACAATAATCTCTTCTACTTCCTTCTATCTCTACTTTTTGTGTCTTTTAGGAAAAAAAGCAGGCCTTCTTGGCAACACTTGTCAACCAAATGCACATATTAAACTTACAAGGATGCTGAACTGAAAAAAATTACAAAAGGATTTCATATCCAGACTGATACAGCAAGAACATATTAAACAGTGAGGTTCTTCTACGGATAATATATATATATATATATATATATATATGGGCATTTGTGCTTATAATTTTAGTCTCTACAAAGTCCTCCTTTTTTATTGTTGGGGGGACCAATTGCCTGAAGCGGCTACTTCTTTGGCCTCTTTACTGTTCCATTTGTTTTTAAAAAAATCATTTGAAAATGTAACATTTATTTATTTGTTCAATTTTTTTGTAGCCACCTCTTTCACTAAATGACTGGGTGGCTTACAAGTCGGAACTTACATTAGAATTAAACGTTTAAAAATATTTTAAAATAATAAATTGCTGATATTATTGCTACTGTAGTTTAAGTAATAAGCAATCTTAAGTATATTAACAGAGGTATTCACTTTTTAGAAGCTCTATAGCAGGGGTGTCAAACTCGATTTCATTGAGGGCCGCATTAGGGTTGTGTTTGAACTCGGGGCAGG
>JANHFL010007900.1:19756-31197 GCA_032468155.1 Oxyrhabdium leporinum
TAAATAAATAAATAAATAAATAAATAAATAAATAAATAAATAAATAAATAAATAAATAAATAAATAAATAAATGTAGGATCCCTATTGTTAAATTGAACCTGAAACTCTTATGTACTAACTTCCAAGCTTTTGGGCAGATATAAGGAGCCAAATAATAAAACTACCCTCTGAACAGCCTCATTATTAAATGATATAATTTAACAAAGTGTAAATTAGAAGTTCCTTTCATCCAAAGAATTTTTGGCTCATTGTCTGTTTTTACAAACAGAAGCCTTAAGGGCTGGCTTAAGGAAAACGATCCCATTGCAAATTAAATAGGTCAAAGCCCGTATACAATCTTTTTGCCATTTAAAAAAAAAAATCAAAATGTCTATATGGGACAGATAGCACTAAAATGAAATGCAATTATTTGTTCTAAAAATTATCTGGACCACGTTCTTCCCATAAAACTATTGCTCTATGATGTGTAACTGGACTTCATTCCAGTACTTTTGATTTATAGTTTGGGTTTGGTTTAGTTTGAGGGGGTGGAAACTGGGGAGCAGTAAGCAGGGACCATTAAAGCTGCCGGCTAGAGCAAATTTTCAGAGGTTATTAATTCTTAGAGATTCTTAAGCCAATGACCTGAGAAATGTTGAATGCAAGAAAAATATGCTCCAATAAAGATCTTTTTCTACTTGTATATACCACACACAAAAAACCACCACCTCCTTATACTACAGTGTATGTGTGTGTGTTTATTACAAAAAGAAAAACCAAAAAAATAGTTTTATCAGAACTTAGTAGGCCTTTAATTTCTCCCCGTTTCTCTAAAAAGGAATGGTAAATGAAAATCCATATAAGGAAATTGAATGAATCTCTCTCTCTCTCTAATTTTTAAAAATTGCAACTATATCATGATGACAATTTTATCGTATCATCACGCCTTCTTCCAAGAATTCCATGATAGTTTTATGTGAGCTGGATCCTATTCTCACACCAACCCAGTGAGATGGCAAAAGCTGTGGAAAAGCATTGAAGCTAAATTTACTCAGTGGCTGCGGGAAAAAATGAACATAGGAGCAACTCTGCTGGATCAGACTAAAAGTTCAATCAGGTTTAGCATGAAATTTCCTACAGTGGCCAACAAGATGCCTCATGGAAAACTCACCATTGAAGTATGAGAGCATTTCATCCTCTCCTGATTTTCTTTCCAGTGACTAATATTCAAAGAAATGTTGCTTCTGATCCTGGATATAGTATCTATCATGATTAATAGCCATTGATAGCCTTTTCCCCATGGATTTGTGTAACAGGCCTGTAAAGATCACTTGACGAATGAGCAAAGAATCTCCAGATCTGCTTTTCAAAGCAGCTACAAGTATTCCAAAGCCAGATATTTCACAGCTCTCCCCAAGTTATCTATCCCTGCATCTTAGTATTTGCTTTAATGCCCATCCTGATGGAAGAAGTGCCTTTTTTTTTTTGCAAACAAAAGGTCTCCTTGGGTGATCTTGCAATTCCATTCACCAATTTGTCTTGAAAGCCCTATATCAAAGCCATCACATCTGACTTACCACTAACAATACTTTACTACATAGCCTTTCTACTGACACATGGGCACAATCTTCCTGTTTCAGAAACAGCATTACCTTTGAAATCTGGGATGGCTTGGAAAGAAATTTGTGGATTGCCACCTGAAGAGGTTTCCTCTTAAGAGTTTCAGATGACTATTTCCAAAGAGTCATTTTTTTAAAACAATATATAACAAAATTGGAGGAACGTAAGTCCTTGGAATTACTGCATATATTTTAAGTAGTTTCTGCTATTAAAACCTACTTGATTAGAAGGGAGAACTTGCTAAATCTGCAAAACTTGTTTTGAATCTGGCAGTACCCATCGGCTGACATTTTCTCGCCAATTTGCTCAAAGAGATATGCTTCATAAAGATTCAGAAGCAGAAAGTAAACATTGATTATCCACTGAATAAAAGTGTCAAAATCGTATTGTTGAGTAACACTTATGAAATATTTTTGACCTTCCAATGTACTTTGCCTTTGTGATAAAAACGAATAAATAAATTGCTGTCATCATGTTTAGAACGTCTATGCATGAGTAGAGCTACTGAGGTTGTTTCCAAGAATTTTCATGCATGTTCATCATCAAATTATGTCCATTCCATTCACCTTTGACTCTGCATTTAATTTCAACAATGCAATGTCTGGCAAAATACTATTGACTATAATATCTGTTTAACATAGGTCCTGGCAGACTATTCAAGCTATTCCCCCAGATAACAAAACAAACAATAACCTATAAGATAACTATGGAGCAATCTATTGAGGATTGAAATTCCCCAAACATCTGATCCAACTTTTATTTTTTTGTCACCATCAGCTTCCCTTGTATTTCCCTAATGATAAAATTGGCTCATCTCCCCCTTTCTCCCCAGCTCCACACTCTAGTTATTTAGAAGACCTTTTATCCCAAGGTTAAAACAAACAAGAGAGAAAAAAAACCTTGATTCCTTAAGGGCTTTTCTTCAGTGCCTCTCATTTTTCACAGAGTTCTTTCACCATATGAACTAATTATAATTTGAAGGTAAATAGAAATATCATTAAATAGCCAACTGAGAATTTATAACATTTTTAAAGCCAATTTCAGATAGCTTTGGGCACTTTTCACAGGAGGATTTTGCACTAGCTTTAAGGCACTCTGGACTATTTGACCAGCTATGAGCCAATTTCCATCACAACAACGGTAGCATGTTTAAAACTGCAGTAAAATGATTCCATGCTTTAAACCACTGAAGCTTTATGGGGCTTGTGGGTGGCCTGTTCCCTCACCATGTGTCCTGGGCTTCCATACTTCAAAATAAAAAGTGGTTTAGTGCTCTTTAGGTCCTCTGCATGTCAAAACCTGGGTTAGTTGTGTTTATTGCATTCAATCAAATAATTGCACACAAAACGAAGGGACAAACCTGTACACCTGGGTATATGCAAGCAATTTATTTTATTCCCTTTTGTGTGAACTGGAGAGTGAGGGGAATTTTGTTACTATAGTACCTATGACAGCTCGGGAGTGAGCAGTGATTTTTGCTCTTTGTTCTTAAGAGTTTTGAAGTCAGCAGATCTGAAGACTGTCAAGTGATCTTGGAACATCTCCAGACTATTTCTGAGTGAGTGAGAGAAGCAGTGATACTTTGGAACTTCAAGAAAAGTTTAACTTTTCTTGAAAAATATTCACACTCACCCAGAAATCCAATTTATATATGAGAGTTCCTTACTTTTTCTTTTGCCTAGTATTTGCAGCACCTTAATATCCTGAACTAAAACAAGATACACATTTCACACACACATTTCGTTCATACACACGCAATCTCTCTCACACACATACATTTCTAAACAGAAAATCCTGAGCTTCTGCCCTATATGCCAAAAACATTTTCATTCTTGGAATTAAAGTAGAATTCCTTTTTTTTCTTGTATCGTCCTTTGAAAATCCATTCTGAAAAGGGAATCCCTTGATTCTTCAGGATTAAAGTTTATGTGAAAGGTATAGATCAAGGCTGTAAATTCAAGGCCCGGGGACCCCAGATCTGGCCCGCGGGGCTGCCCTGGAAATAGTGAGGGACCGGCCCGCAGCGCTCTGCCAGCGAAAACGCAGCCTTCCCAAGCTCCGTTTTTGCTGGCAGAGGGTTGCAGGAAGCCATCCCAGCCAAAAACGGAGCTCGGGAGCCCGTTTTCTCTGGCAGAGTGCTCAGGCCACCACAGGCACCCCTGACACGAGTGACGCCCACCCTGGCCACGCTCACCCTGGCCCCCAAGGACAAGCACAACCCTGATGCTTTTTCAATGAAATTGAGTTTGACACCCCTGGTATAGATGGAGGATGAAATAACTCAAGTGTTTGGCTTTCTTGTAATGTCTTCATCCCAAAACGTAGTTTGAATGCATCAATGATCTTCCACACATCGTAGTATTTATACTTCTTCTTCTTTAATTAATAAAGCAAAATTCCACTCCTAAGAACAAACCATTCAAAATTTCCTTTCAGTATATTAAAACAATATATTAAGTAATATCCAACATTTGATTTCTTTATCCTAAGTAAAACTACGTGTAGTATTTAATGCATAATGTGAAACTCTGTATGGGATGATCTTCTTCTCAAAACGAAGGATCTATGGAGAAAAGAGAACTGGACCAGAAGGTCTAGGAAAGGAGATCTTTTCTTGCAACCCAACTTTCTTTCCTAAAAATGTCTCCCAGTAAGACAAGAAAAACAAAATAGCAATCTATGATGCTTTGCTTCCTTATATGGCAATTTTGTCATTTAGACAAAAATGGCAAATTTAAGGAAGCCTTAATCATTGATCAAACTGATAGGATTTTTTTTTCTACAAAACCTTCCTATAAAATTGTAAATGAAACCTTTAACAGGAACAATTCCAACTCGAATGAAATGTGTTTCATATTTTTATCTTGTTATTTATGACTTCTATTTGTATACCACCCTTAAAAAAAAACAGGCAGATGATACCACTAAAACTTCAGTGGAATCACAGTAATAATGACAGCAGAGAGAAAAAAGCAAACTGCACAATACTATACCTCCATGAAACATATAAGATTTAGCCAGGCACTGATTTATCAAAAAACTTAATGTAATCCACCATATTTTAGGGAGATGGTATTCCAACATTCAGGATTTCCCCACTGATAAGTTTCCTTCATATTACTCTGTGATGTATTTTATTTACAATAAGATGGGACGGAATCTAAGAATATGGAAGATTTGCATAAAGAGTAATGTTCCTGAAGATATCCAGAACCCAAACTGTTTATAGTTCTGCATTCTAATACAATATTTTGATTTTGGCTTGAAAACTAATAGGCAAGCATTCCAGATTATTTTAAAATGGGTATTATATGTTCCATAATTATTGTTCTTATCAGCACCTTGGCAACTAGTTTCCAGATGATATGTGAACTCACCAGTGTAATATTTCTCCATTGCTTTTTCTGTTTTGCTGTAACTTGGTACCTCAGTCTGCTTTGTAATGATTGGGCACCATCTGGAACTGGATCTTTTGGTTAGTCATATATAATTATTTATTGTAGCTGTTGTTTTGGGTTGTTTATGGAACTTTAAATAGTTCTAGAACATTTGATTCAATTAATAAAACAATTTTACAACAAGATAAGCAATTATCAGAACAATGCATGGAGGTGCAGACTGGTTCAAGATTGGAAAAGGTGTGTTGCAGGGCTGAATTCTATGTCCATTTCTATTCCACATTCATATAGTGGCAATTTTGATGAACTTTTATTGAGATGACTCAGAAATTGGAAAATAAACTGGTTGAAGGAACATTAGCAATCCAAAATACGCAGACAACACCACTCTACTGGTAATAAATGGTTTTCCCTGCCCTGCCCCAAAATATCTGGAGTGCAGCTAAGAATCAAGAAGACTGCAGTAATGACAAAAGCTGGACATCAAATGAAAAATAGAAAACAAAGACACTGAATCTGCCCAGAACTTTATTTTTATCAACTGAACCTCGACACTGGAGTTAAAATTAAAGTGCACTGCACTGACTAGCATGGAGAAGATACGGAAAAGCAAGATTTTGAACACAACTTATTTCACAGTATTTGGAACAGTCCACTTCAAAATGTGAGACAATTGTTTCACTCCTGGGACAAAATGCATTTGAGACACATGCATGCCCCCATGCCATCCATTTACCTGAAAACACAGAGCACAGAGGAAACTTTAATTTTACAGTTCTCAACTATGATATTATGGAAAATCCTTTTCTTTTCATAAGGATTTTCCCAGTCTCATCAACTTTAAGATGCATGGACTTCAACTCCCAGAACTCTACAGTCATGCATCTTAAAGTTGATAAGGTTGAGAAACACTGCACAATCACAATGAGGATTAAGGAAAGCTCTCATCCACACAAACTTGTGCACTACTTGCTTCAAGGAAAAGTATTCATTGCCACGTATGGGGATGAGTTTTCATAGGGAGCACAGGTCAGGTTAGAAGCATTAAACTACTTCTTATATACTAGGTATGCTCAGCAGGTGGAAGCACCTGAATTGGGCAAAGGAAGTACTTGGAAGGCAGAACACCAAAGAATGCCAGAGTAAAAACTACACTAGTATTTCCAAAAAGTATTTATGTAGTCTTATGAATCACCTGAGATAAGGGATCAGTCTGCATTGGAAAATAATACAAACATGTCTTAAATCAGAATTTATTTCCATTTAGACCTAGGGACAAGTTTTACGGGATGGTGCTAATTACTATAAATTGCTATGTTTTTAAACATAAAACCAGTTGAAAGAAGGCAATTGCAGATCGCTTCCATATTGTTGCTGTACTGTACAAAGTGATGGGGGGGGGGAGAAACTCAACTCTCATCCTACATAGCTGAGATCTAGGTTGAAGGCATTTCCTATACTGAGGATAATACAAGACTTCCTGTACTTTTGGCATCTAAAGAAGTTGTCAAATTTGCCCTACTCCGGCATTTTGTAAAGTGTGGTCTTGAGGCCCACTGGGTGTGTGTGTGTGTGTCCCAAGACCCTCTTAGGGGTCCACAAAAAACAAAATTATTTCCCAACCTACATTGAAAAATAATACAATATATTAAAATCCCATCAAACAATCTTGAGAGCTGGTAGCAAAATGCATCAATTTTAATCTTTAGTATGTTAAATATCGATAAATATAACTAAGACAAATAAATGTTCTTTTGGGATCCTCCATAATTTTTAAAAATGGGAAGGTCTTGTGAGAGAGAAAAAGAAGTTAAAGGAACACTGCCCTAGTCAAAACCAGATTTCTCCAATCTGAAGTGTTCAATATGTCCTGGAATTGACTCCCATAATTCCCTTTTGGGAAAAAAACCCACATCAAATACGTATTGGAAAGATAACAAGTTGGGGGACCCTGGTCAAAAGTTCTTAAAAGCCAAGCCATATTTTTCCCCTTGTTCTTAATTTAAAACTTTTTTAAAAATGGTACAAAAACCATTCCGAAGAGTTTTTACGAAGGCCAGAATTCATGAACGCGGTACAGATAGCGCTGCCTACGTTTGGCATCCCCTGCCATCTCGCCCAGTTGTAGGAAATGAAGGGTACTACCAGTTGTAAAATCCAAAGTATTAGGAAAACCGAACCAAAGCCTTTTCTTCAGCCAGGCCGAAGAGAACGAAACGGGGAGAAACGCCCGTGGATTTTAACCCTCTCACGATCGGCTCTCTTCCCTCCCCCCCCCCAATGAAACCCTTCATGCCCACGGAGAGGAGAGGCCTCGGGATGAAGGGGTCGTATTTTTCTTCTAGCCTTAAATCTACCGCGACTATTCAGACCTTCCCACCGCGAGCTTAAGAAATTAGCCCAAGCGGATCATTCTGGGGCTCAGGACTGGTCTCGTAACGAGGAAACAGAAGCCTACATGCGATGGTGGGGTGGGTGGGTTTCCCCCCTCCCCAAATATAGGGCGGTCGGAGGGAAGCGGGACTCCTCAGCCTTAACCGGGGGGGGGGGGATAAATTAAAAAGGCGACCCGGCTTGTTTTTTGGCCTCTCTCTCCCCCTTCCACGCTACGGGGAGAGCCGGCCGCGAAGGCGAGGGGCGGCTCAGGCGAAGAGTAAAACCTCGTTCTGACCAGCGGGAAGCGCGTCGGGCTTTGCAACTCGGCGTGGTTTCGCGCCCGGCTTAGGGCGCTGCGGCCGGGATAGAATTTTATGGAGAGGAAAAGAGAAAGGTGTGTGGCGGTGCGTATGCGTATATGTGTGCGGTCGAAAGTACTGGCGAAGAAGGATGAGGCGGCGGGGGGGGGGTGAGAGAGGAGGGAGCGGAGAGAAGAGGGGAAAGCCGAGGCTGGGTCGCTTTGTGTCCTCCCTCCGGGAAGCCCGAGCGAGCGGACGGTCCAGAAGAGGGTGCCATAGCTCGCCGCTTCGCCCGCGCCTCGCGGGACGGACCCGGCGAGATGGCCCTATAAGGCAACTTCGGGAGTAAACTCGGCCGCCCTTTCCCCGCTTTGTCCCGCGCGGCCGCTCCGGAGGGAAGCCGCGTCGAGCCGCGGAGGGTTAATTAGGGCCGAGTGGATCCGGGAGTAAAAAGAAGTCAAAGACGTGTGTGTCTGTGTGAGACTGTGTAGCAGCGGTGAAAAAAAAAACCACACACACAAATACACACACACACACACAAAGCTGTGAGAAAACTAATGATGCTTTTATCAGGAACTGGATAAGATTGCTTCCCCCCCCCCTTCTTTCTCTCTCTTCCCCTTCCTTTCCCCCGACTGGCGTGCGGGTCCCACCGGGTTTGGGGTATGAGATATTTCTGTATCTAGCTCGAGGTTCCTCCTGAGCTTTTACATAATCAAATCAATATAGCTATGATTCACCCTCTGGCAAAACGCTGCTCTTTGCAAGTTGCCGCCGCCGCCGCTTCTTTTAGTGACTTGAGGAGGAAATAAATAAATAAGGCGGGAAAAAGGGAGGGGGAGGGAGAGGGCCCCCCGAAAGAAACTTATTACAGATCCGCAAACATTGATTTGTTTGGAGTTTAGATGTATACTTTCGCAAAATCCCAAGGCGTCTGAAAGGAGAGGAGGAGGAGGAGGGAGCGGAGAGGATAGAAGAGAGAAAGAAGCGGCGGTCGTCACCGGCGGAGGCCTGGGTTGACGCGCGTTTTGGGGCGGGCGGAGGGATTAAGAGTTGGCAATGGAGATGGGCGGTGGGCGCGCGTGTCGCCTTTCCCCGATTGAGCGAATCGTTCCCGCTTGGATCCGGGATCCTCCAGCCTGAGGTTCATCCCAAAACCACCGAGCCGAAGGACGGGTGCCGTACGGAGATGCGCTCCGCCTGCCTCGCGGGGAACCTGATCCCTTCTCTCCAGCCTAAAATTTACGCGGCTGCTTTTGTGCGTGCACGAGCTCCCTCAGCCCTGCGACTCTCGCCTCTCGGCTGCTTCTCGCGTTCTTGTTATTTCGTTCCAGCTTTTCTGCGGAAACGCTGGGTTGTTTTAGGTTCCCAGCCTGGTGTGTGTGTGGACGCAGCAGCTAAATAATAAATAGTAACACGTATCCTGAAGATTCTAGTGCCTTGAACACAATTTTTGTGTCTCATAGTCCTACTTCATTAAAAACAAACACACACACACACACTCTATATATAACTTTGTTTTACACCAGGAATCTAGCATCTGGCAAGCTTGATCTTTAGCGTCTAGCCTTATTTTTCTTTACAAAAAAAAAGGGAGGGGGATTGGGTTTCTACATTGACCTCTAGGCACCTTTAGAAAATAAAAACACCAGACTCATCCTACTGCTCTCTTTGAAATTGAATTCACCTGCCCAGAAAAAAAAAGACAAAAGTGAATTAGATTGAAATGCCTTTGAATATTGAATATCGAATACACAGCAGTGAATTAGATGGTTAAAAAGTAGCTAGCCCCCACCAAAATATTTACTTCTTGCATGAAGAAGATAACTATCCGGTGGAGCTTTTTCTCAGCAATTAGGAAATGTGGTGGGAACAACAGTGCAATGTATGCAAACAGCAGTCCAGTATTTCACCTTCAGACAAGATATGCAAGGGATTAAATCCTCATTAGAACCTGAGATATTGGAGCTGTTTCTGCAGGCTTTGTTTCTTAGGAGCCAACAACTCTAAGGATCTGGCACACTTTCACATAACTGTTGTTAGGAAGGCCAGAATCTAGAAAGCAGTAGCAAGAGAGACAAGAGCTGTTAACAAAAACAAAACAAAAACTTGAGAGTGGAATCTCAGTCCTTGCCTCCTTTCTGGATTCTTTTTTTGGGTTCTTCTATCTTGTCTAGTTTTGTTATTTTTTGGAAGTTTACTGTTTCTCCTATCAGCATCCTCGCCACACTCTTCTGCTTCTTAATTTCAACCCCCACTTTGGGGGCTTGCTGGTACAGAAATTGAACTTGTACAGCACATTCTGTATAAATGACATCTCTAAGGATGCTGTTATCTTATTTTCCCTCGGGTGACGTTTCTATCGTGCTTCAAAAAGAAAGAACGATAACAAAATAATCTTTAATTTGAAACTCATAGACGCATGCCCATTATAGGTATGTATGTCCAAATATATATTTGCATTTTTTCTATCAATCGGATCACTTGGGACTACCTGTAGTTGTTCAGGGTACAACTTTATCTGTATACCTGTTCATGTCCTAGTGTTCAGTTTCCCAGATGTAAAGTGGGATTAATAATCTTTACCACTGGTGAGTGAATACAGTCAAGTTTAATTAATGTTTTCAAAGCACATGGAGGTCTTTTGATGGAAGATGCTTAAAAATTGCTAAGTAAGTACAATGATCCCCGAGGCTTTATTATTATGAGAGAAAGAGAGAGAGCACGCTCAGCATGATGTGATTTTCAGCCTTCTCTTTTAATCCTCCGTTTTGTATTACTTATTTTCACATAAGCACACATACGGAACATACTGAAAAAGATCAGCGTAGAGAATGGAGTGTCACTGTGTTTTCCATGCATGAGCCAAGATAGACAAGTCTCCAAACAACATCTAGTGGAAACGAGGGTTTTTTGTTTTGTTTTTTAAACATGTGGCTTTAATTCTACTCAGAATATTCCCACTGGCTGAAGAGGGGAAGCAATTCTCACTAATTGTCCCTCCTTTTGTAACCCCAGTGCTACCTTGCCCACTTCCATGCAGAATTCCCAACCCCACTGAAGTAGGTAAATGTGAAAGCTTTAGGGAAAAAAGTGAATTAATGAAAATCATCTTTTTTTTTTAATCAGGGAGATTCCCTTGCTGGACTGAACAAAATGAGCTGTTGCTTCTGTAGGAAGCTTATGGTGGTTTCCATCAGTGGATTACAGGAGAAATGGATGTGCAGGATTGAGTCAAAAAGACCAATTAAGAAATAGTATGCTTAATGAAGTTCTGTGTTATCTAGATTCACCAATCTGGAAATGTTAAAATTCAACATACCATTGTAGTTGTACTAATAATAGTAACAATAGCAATATCAGTCTCAATTCTTGTCTTCATTTTCATGGTTTTAACATTTTGGAGGAGGTTTTGATTTGTTTGTAAACTGGGTCATGTATATATACTTCATAAAGCATTTTATCTATTTAAAATCAAATCAAATCCACCTTTATTGTCAGAGTACAACATGTGTACAATGAAATTGGCTGAGCCTCCCTTCGTGCATCCCCCCAACACAATGCAACTCACAATGAAAACAAAAAAATCCCTAACCCAGTGAATCCTACTAACATACACACAATCTTATTGCACCATGTGAACTTATTGCACAATGCGCCGTCCCCACAAGTCAATCATACTATGTTGACATAAAGTTATTTTCCATTCAGGAGTCTGACAGCCCACGGATAAAAACTGTTCTTCAGCCTGTTGGTGCGGCTGGCTAT